>LBFL01020945.1:27771-39602 GCA_000988845.1 Hypochthonius rufulus
ATTGAAATGTCTTATATAATTATTTTTGTAATGTGATCCCTGATAATATCATTGTGTTAATGATACCTCTGAACTTTGGAATTTTTGTTTATCTGTCAAATGCAAGAATAACTGAAACATAATAATTATGATGAACTTTGTTTGTCTGAGATTCAATGTTAAAGTTGTGATTTATAAACATAACAGTTAATACTGAAGCATCGAAATTGAAATCTTTTTTCCTATGAAAAAAGGTCAGTGTATACAGATATTAACGTAATTTCATAAGAGGCTTAACAGAAACTTATAGAATGATATATGATTCTATGCGTAGTCTAACAGTGCATTTCTATACCATTCTATACCATATACCATTCTATACCATTATTATTACATTTTTTATTATTCTGCATGTTCCCATCATCCGCATTTAGAGACCACTCTCGTGATAAGTTAGCGTCTCTCTCGCAGATACACCATTCTCTACTCTATACGTTCATCCACAGCCAAAACCATTACCATTTGGAATAAGAAACTACAGGAGGAGATGACTATTATTTCTCTTTTGTTCTTCAATGTCCGTACGGCATTGGGGATAGTGATGCCATTTTTTGTGTCGCTGCCCTTTATGTTAACATACACCTGCACCTGCACGTACATGTTACATATTTTTTGCTTCTAATGGATGCTCACGACAAAGAACTATATACTTTCAAGTAATATAAGTCTCTTTGAAATATATGACTCTCTCCACGTTTTTCTAATGACAACTTTTATGCAGCATCACATACATGCCCAAACCACAACTATCGCAGCCGCAACAATGTATTTTGTGTCTTTTTTTGTTTTTTTATTCCATTCCATTTACATATACAGTGATAGTGGAATGGGGAAAAATGCACGAAAATCAGAGTAAACCGAATCCCTCAGCGATATGAAACAACAAATGCAAAATTGATGCACCGTATAAACCTCACAGAGAAAAAAGTATTCACAAAAAAGGAATGCTAAATTTTTCTTCTTTTTGTACGTGTTTTTTTTGTACGTGTTTTTCTCACCTCTAAATGTATCGTTGAATTTTTTTTTAGAAATTTTTCGCTATTTTTTTATTCGACTATTGGTGCTTAAATACTATTTTTGAATACCATTGAATACGATAATAATAAATGTGATCCGAAATTTAAAAATTTTCGCACCATTATTGGGATTTCACGGGTTTAATATATTCAAAAATGCGTAAATTGCTAAATATTGCATAAAGAGGACCCATAATATTTACGATGTGATAACCTTATAATGCATACAGATGATCGGAAATTTGCCTGCACTAATATACCCGTGACATGAGATGATTGATTACATTCTTTTTATCATCGCATATCATAATTTCAAATATTAACACTTCGCAAGAAAATAGAGGGATTTGTCACCCCCCAATTGGATGTATGTGAATATATATTGTATTTAATATGATGCTTTATTTCTTCGGCACACTTAATCCTAATACACTCGCGCTTTTGTTGCATATCATTTACACAACAGACTCCTTTGAAATGTTTTTAGCAGCATAAACCGATGAAAGGTATCAATTGTTGCAGTTTCATACTTCATTTTGGTATAGTATCAGACCCGAACGGCATATGAACGCATCGCAATGGATAATCGTCTCACACATACACTGCTTTATTTTATTCTTATGCTCCCCTCGTAAGTTCCCCATTCTCTGAAAAGTTCACAACTGAATTGTTTCGTTATTGCATTTTGTTCATAGTGTAGAAGAGTTTTGCCGTATAAGAGAAGAGAGAGTGAAGAAAATAATAAAAGTTTATACACGAAACCGGTAAAATTAAGAGCCCTCTCATAAGAGTTCACATATATTAAAGTGTTGAGAGGAGTATTTGTGTCATATATATATATATTAAACTTTCTTTAAGAATATTGCATTTTTAACCGTCATTTTTCTCCGATATTTTCATTTTCAATATTTTTAAGGTGTACATAAATGTACATAAATAATTGGATCAGCATATGAGAACGGAAAGAATTAAAGTTCTGAATAATAAAATCGGTTTCCAAAATATTTGAACACCTCTTTTGTTAAATCAGGGATTATTCACTCCCCGATTTGGAATTGTTTCATGAAAAATGCTAATATTGGGCTATGCTCATGCAGACTCAGTCATAATCGATGTGCACGCGAACATCAATTTGATTAGATTCATATACACACAATGTATAAGGTGAGGAGAGAGGACATTAACTTACAAATGCTAATATATGACACAAAACTAATAATACAGCTCAGTGTACGCCGATATAATAAACTCGAGGAATGTACCAATTGAGTCATTTGCTGCGTTTTGAGGGAAAAGAAAAATTGGGGATGAGAGGAGAGAGAAGAGATTAATAGCGATGAAGAAACATGACAATATCAATAATGATGTTCGTAGTGATACAGAAAATGCGAAAATCGGAATGGAATTATCAGAATGGAATTTTTTGCATTGAGATTCACACTCGCAGATTGTCTAACATGACTTGCGGGTACAAAGTAAACATATAATGATATGAGGGGAGAGCTATTTCTGGTGAAGCATTGTTAATTAGTACTTAATTAAATAGACTATAGACTTGACTATCGCTTACATTACTTACTTGCTTACATTCGCACTCTCTTCGTCTAAATTCGAGTGGGAATTGATCAATTTACTCTATTTGTTTTATCTAATTCTGTACATCTATAACTAACATTCACTTATTATTCCCTTTTATTACATTTCAGTCGGAGTCACGCTGCGAATCAATCGTTTAGAAGTGCCGCCCGCCATTGCTAAAGGACTTCCGGTGACATTGCATTGTAACTTCGATCTCGAAGGAGATGAACTGTATTCGGTTAAATATTACAAGGATTATGTCGAATTCTATAGATTTTTGCCAACCGATGAGCCTAAACCGGGACAGAAGTTCAAACTTAAAGGAGCAGATGTGGATGTGAGTATCATTAAATATTAATGTATTTTATTGTGACTCTACGATTGGGTGTTATTATTTAGGAATTTTGAGGTGTTTTATGGTGTTATATTTAGTGTTTTTACCTTTTTTGATATCGGTGAGAGTCCCCCTTTTTGTTGAACACCATCAAATGTCTAATGCCATTGTCGATCCCTGTTTAATGTTGAGATGGGTGTGTCCCGAACACGGCCAAACCAAAGTCAGATTAGCCCGATATGAAAACACGATAAAAGTTGCAAAAGGGACTCTCTGCACGATATTTCACATCAAAAAAGTCAATCCTTTGCTGTGAACGTCAGAATATAGTCTTTTGGGAGTATTCCTTTTCTTTCTTTTTTAGTTCATTCATTCGCACACTTTTCCTCTCATACACTGTACATACACCATATACCATACATACACCATACATACACCATACATACACCATACATACACCATACATACACCATACTTACACCATACATACACTGTACACTCTATATTTGTTCGATAATTTATCCCATTTATTTATTTTGTGAACATTAATTAACTTTCTAATATGTGGTGATATATTTCCTTTCGCCATTCATTTCTCTTTCCATTAAATTTCTAAACTCATTTCTCATTGCTTTAGATCTTAAAGTCGAACGCAACGCACGCATTTTTACCAAAGACTGATTTGGTGAGTCCAATACTAATATATCGATACAATCGATATAATAAAATAGTCACCATTAACTTTTAAAAATGTTTTCATTTGATTCATGAATTGTGATTCGATACAAAAGGATTCGGAGGGTCGATACGCATGTGAAGTGTCAACTGAGGGCCCTTCATTTAGCACAATCAGAGCCGAACGGCAAATGAAAGTTTATGGTAAGTGCT
Source organism: Hypochthonius rufulus (assembly GCA_000988845.1). Taxonomy (NCBI): domain Eukaryota; kingdom Metazoa; phylum Arthropoda; class Arachnida; order Sarcoptiformes; family Hypochthoniidae; genus Hypochthonius; species Hypochthonius rufulus. The sequence continues at coordinate 31,627 of LBFL01020945.1, forward strand.
TTGCCCCATGAACCATTCGAGACACACTAAACAAATAGTGATAAATGAGAAGGCGAACGGCGCGAGAATCACACCAAATGGCTATGGCAATGGCAACAGTGCAGTCGAGAAATATATAAGCCTTAAATTGATCAGATCCTCATCTTCATCCCCATCGCTCCATCACTGGCATTTGCCAACTCTTAAATTGAAGTGTTATTTCAAACTCATTGATGTTATATGAAGGGATACGGTTGCCAATTGGCAACACTATGCCTACTCGAGAATTACACATTAAATGTGTAATTTATGTCCCGTGTACAGCAGATTCTTAAGATAGAAACATCAAGAATTTTTAACGAAATTAATTTTATTTTAATGGGATAATTCAAATTTTTTGAATTTTGATTTTGCATTTTACCATAGAACTGAATATCTGAGCACAGTTCAAATTTCATATTATTTTTCTTTATATTGTGAGACGCGCACGCGAATTTCGTCCCGTCCCTAGCAATTTATTAGACAATATTAGCATAAATACTTCAGAATTTTAACATTAAATCCAGAAAAGGGACAACTTTTATACACTCAAACCTCATCTTTTTAGACACGATTATCATAGAAAATTGGATCAAAAGTTACGAATAGACAAAAAAAAATATGAGTATTTAAACGTGAGTATTACACAATATTGTGATTTATACTTTTAGAAATGCGTCAAAAATAGTGAATATGCAAAAGATTTGGGGTGCAAAAGAGGTGAGGTTTGTGTGTATATGTCAAATATTTGTGTGCAAAAGAGATGAGGTTTATGTGTATATTCAAATGTGAGAAAAGCACGTTAGAAGTATGAAGAAAGGGAAAAGTTTTGTTTAAATGATGTTTTAAGCAAAACTTGTAATTACTTAATTTCTTTAATTTCCGACTTTACACGAAATATTCCATTTAAAGGTATGCCAAAAATTTAATATATCACATACTAAGATCTCAGAAGCATTATTGCATTGAAATTTTTACAGAACAAGTTAAGTGCCGATGTCGCGCCTCTGGATAAGAGTACTTAATTTCAACATCAATGAATTGGCAACCGTATAAAGGGGAGAGGTTTTGCCTTTGCTCAGCTCTCAGCTGCCCTAAACATTGTATACCTCTTAAATTTAGTTGTACCAAAACGTTGATAGTGCATCAAATGGTACAGAATGGCAGAGAAATTACTATGGCCATAGTATTACGAATGAGTCTCATTTGATCTGAAATGGTACTAAAGCTTATTTGAGACTGATTGTCCATTGAGTCGGGGAGAGTATTATGAGTCGGGTAATGAAGAATTGTGTTCAATCGTTATAAATAATTCATTAAAAGTGATATTGAGAATAGTGGTGTTAGGAGCTGATGGAACTGAATGCGAATGGCCATAGTGGAACATGGAAATTCCGATTTTCACCATACATTTATCCGTTACATCTATAGCCCTAATATACCTTTACGATATCTCTCCACTGTTTGCCATTGTTATTACATTACTTTTCACTTGACTCGGGACGATTTAATTAATAGAAGTGGTAACGCGCGTGTGAGATAAGGTCCCTATTGTAATGGGCATCGCGGGGTTAAAGGCATTGCTAATCAAATGATGATAAACACGCGCTGATATAATACATGACATTATTATTATTATTATTATTATTATTATTATTATTATTATTATTATTATTATTATAGAAAATAATGCAAAAACCTAATTTCCTCTTTTTTATAATCTCTTTCCTTTATTAACTCTCCATTTATTTACATCGCACATTTGTCGTCTCAACTCAATAAAAACAAATAAAAAAAGTTCTGCCGACAGAAAGTCTAAAGCTCGACGCAAGTGAAGTGGAGTATGATGTCGATGAAACGATAAATGTAACGTGCAAATCCGGTGAATCGCGACCGCCTCTAAATCTTACATGGTTTATCAATGACAATATGGTAAGAAATGGAAAAACTGCAGAAATATGTGTGTGAAACAATGGGATGAGAGAAATGAGAGGGATGAGAGAGATGAGAGAGATGAGAGGGATGAGAGTGATGTGTTCGAGAAGTTTGGGAGAGAGAGACTATCATTTATCAAACTGTACTCAGCAACATCCACACTTTCATCCCGTTTTAAATCAAATGGAATTTAAGTTTAGATCCGTTCTCTATTCTTTTCTTTGTGTATACGCTTTTTATATTCTCTCCTCTAAACTCTCATCTCTTGGGACACTGAAATTCGCATTTGCACTTTACGATACCGTTTTTTGTTGATTCTCAATCTTATTTTTTTAACTTTAATTTTCATCATGAAATGATCAATTCTCGTTTTTGTCATTTTCTCTCTTCAGATACCCGATGATCATCTGATTCACTATCGACCTCAAACATTGCCTAACGGACTCCATAGGACCAAATTGGGACTCATCCTACGGGCGTCTCCAAACTATTTCCATCGCGGAATGCTGAAACTTTTATGTGTCGCCACTTTGACTCTCGTTTATGAATTCGAGTCTGTTGAGTATCTAATTGTTGGGACCGCTAAAAATAAATCACTCGGACCTTCAAATATTTGGAAAGGTTTGTTATGAACATGTGATTTAGTAATACACAACCATTAGTCACGTTAACAATACACATAAACTTCTATAAAGTATATAATTTATCAGTAACGTAAACAAACTTTTAGACCCGAATTCATAAATCTTTCATATCTCAACTTCTATAACAAAACAAAACTATCGTATATAGCATATTGTGGTTGAAAACTTATGTTTACGATAGAGAGGTTTATGTATGTTCTATTATCAGTAAGTTTTATTCATATTCTCAGTTATTTTTAATAATCACACGAATATGAAAGTATAAAACTGGACTTTATTAAAGTATTAAAGTATTTCAGTTGTATTTAAAGTTAACACAAACATATACGTGAAAATGTATATGAGAAAATGATTAGAGAAAAACACAATTTTCATTACATCGGACAAAACGAACACTCATTTGTGTATTTTGATGAACGTTGAGCATCACTTTATCATTAGTTCCAAGAGTAATGCGGAAATTAGAAATCGCGTAAATAAATAGAGTTAAGTGCAGCAAAAAGTTTTCAATTGTATAGAATGAGGCACTAAAATTTGCCAAATTTTTCTAATATTGTGTCTGTTGCATAACGTGTAAGTTATTTGTCATGTGTCAACTCGAGAAAGGCATACATACATATGCCGCTTTTTTATTAAAATCGATAATCACACGTATTATATTAGATAAATCGTGTTAAACTGTTAGTTCAATGACATGATAAAAGTATCATCAAAAAAGCGAATCATGTGTTTGTGAATTACAAAGACGGTCAATGATTTCAATTAAATGCATGAGAGAATCATTCACTTAAACTTATTACTTTCATTTCAATTGTCACCGCATGAACATCGTTAACATTTTTAATAATTAAAATCATTTCTCATGCATAATGATTTGTAACAACACAAACACTAAACACGAAAAATAATGACCGTTTTATAATACATTCAGTGTAATATATTCTCAGTTATATTATATGGGAATTAAGCATTAAGTACATTTTAACCTCGGGTATGATACACGTAATAAATAATAATATAATAAATTTTCATGCGCTATAATAATGTTTTTAGTTTTAAAAGAGGGAGTATATAATGGGGTAAAATTAATGAACCATTGTTGAAGCACATCATCGATGGTGTAATAAATCTCTTAACTTAAAAAGCGATAATTATTTATATAAATGACAATAAATGGCAATAATTTTGTTCTATTAGAATGGTCTCTTCAGCCCGATCGGGAAACGCCAGAAATTAGGGGCGGAAAGCAGAGGTATCATGTCAATGATGTGTTGAACATGAACTGCACGACGTCGGCTCATGATGCTCAATTGAAATGGTACATCAACAGTGACGAGGTACGGGAATGCAATAAAAAGCAACAAAAAAAATCGTCATTTGCGCTAATAATGGGCGAATAATGTCTATCAATGACATTCCTTTTTCTAATCTTAATAAGAACATTACCATTAAATCATATTAACAATAAACATTATCTCGTTTCGTGACTAAATTGTCTCATCCTTTAACATTAGGCGAATGCGACTCAATTAATAAAATATAATAGCGGTGACAGCAGTGGTCACAACAGTGGTCACAACAGCGGTCACGTTCTTGGACTGCGGTTTGTAATGGAACAGCAGCATTTTCAAATTCCAGAATTAAAACTAAGATGTGTCGCGCTGTTCCATCGTACAATGGCCGTGTTTAAACAGGATTTAGAAATCTCAACGTATAACCCTCAAATCATCGAAGCACAATCAGCTAACGTAGCAACACATAGTAATTTCGCAATGCATGGTACAGTAACTTAAATACCCATGTATACCCATGTCTGAATAAGAAACAAATTATCTGTTTATAGCAAAATATGGTGGCCTTTGGAATTCAATGGCGACGATAGTAGTATTAACTATGCAAAGCATATTTTTAGGAGGATAGTGAATCATTTTCGTCTTTTTTCATGTGATAATGTAACTTAATATTAAATCTTAATCATGTGTAAATACTGCATTTTTCGAGAATTAAAATATCCCCGATTTTATTATTAACATTTTCATCTTTTAGAATATTAAATAACGCGACGCGACGTTAGTATGTTATATATTTCCCGTCTATTCACAGGAGAGATCATTTAGTACACTGCACTAAGTACAGGAATCGGCAATTTTCTCGTTTGTGAATTAAAAACCTAAAAACCTAAAAACCTAAAACCTAAAACCTAAAACCTAAAAACCTAAAACATCTCTAATGACAAAACAATTTAATTTTTTTAATTAAAAAAAATAAATATTAAACTTATGTTTATCGGGCCGTTCACGTTCATGATTTGCGGGCCGCTGTTTCCGACTCATTAATGAAAGGTTAGTATGGCTATTATATGAAAATTTGTAGCATGACGCGAATATATACCCGCATTTGTGATTCTTTATTATCCATTATTATCCATTATTATCCATTATGTGATGAGTACTCATGTTTAGATCAATGCATTTATAATGATGGTACTTGAATAACATGAGCCCATTCGCGAACACTCCCAATCTATGGCAAAGACTGACATTTGTGGGCAGATATAAGCACTCTTTTTCATGATTTTTCCTAACTATTGACGGGTGAAAATGTACATTTTTTGTAATGGGAGTTCAAAGATTAGTAAAATCTGATTCCGGATTTGAGACTGACTCATGAAAAACCCATGATTTTTTGTAACATCTCACATCAATACAAAATTCAGTGTAATATTACATTAAACTATGCTGTTGCAGCATATACGACCGTCTAACTTAACGAGATGAGAACGGCATGAGAACGGCACACTTTTAACGCTTAATGAGATCATAAATAATTCCTTATGTCGTAATGACGTGCATTTCAGAGGGAACAGAAATACTTCTATAATCAGAAAATACTTTTTTGTAGCATTAATCTATTTTAACTCAAACGTGCGACTATAAAATTGCCTCAAAAATCACTATTTTTATTAGTGTCACACAATAGAACATGAGAGTGCTTTAACAGTGATATAATAAAATTGGTTTTTATTTCCAACGCACACCTCAGTTGGCAACTCTAATGAAAACATATATTGGTGCATCTAATATTAACCCGTAAAGTACACTCACATATAAGCAATTTAATGCCATTTTTATAATTCTAATAAAACGCAACGCGAATGTATATATAAAGTCTATTCATAGAAATAGTTCAATGGTTGAATATGTCAAAATTATTTCACTTTATTTAAAATAATACTCTGAAAAAATCAACGGAATATATAATCAATGGTGGAAACGAACATTATTTTCCATTTCATACAAAAGACGCTACTAAAATCCCAATGAATAATAAAACAATAATTACCCAATACCCTGTAATAACAAAAAATTAAATATTATAGTGATTAATAATTAAATTATAAAAAGCGATATACAATCGTATAACAAAAAACGGTCCCTCTTAAAAGAAATAAATTAAATACTTACAGCATGTATCAGACTTTCTGCCGACGGTCTTAATATTTCTTGTATTTCTTGTTAATCTCGATGTTGTTTGGTCCATAGTATCACCGATGTCATCAATTATTTCTGAGTGAACATTAATGCGACTTAAGGACATGTTACATTAATATTAGCTAAAAGCGCGGAACATCTTTGAGCAGAGGCATTTCAGTACATACCATTTTGTAAATCAATTTCGGTAGTAATTCCCTGTGCCATAAACTTTTGTCGTGTGATTATTTCTCCTAAAGATTCGAGTCCCTTATCCTGTTCTGTATTAAATATATATTACATTTAATATAATTACTTATAAAATAAAATGTAATTATAAATAAAAAATATATAAATCTTTAACTATTATAATTGATCTGTAATAATATGCTTTTAATAATTGTAATAATTTCTACATTAATCTTTAATCTAAATAAGTTTATCACAAACTTATATATATATATTATTATTATATATTATTATTATATATATTATTTATATATATATATTATATTATATATTTATACGCATATATATATATAAGTATATATATATATACGTATATATATAATCTTTATATATATATGTATTAATCCATTAACTAAAATCATAATTAAAGTGAAAATAGCGTTAATAAAAGTATCTGCAAACCTCGTAATAACATTTTTTGTGCACTCCTCATTTCATCCGCTGTAAGATTTCGGGCGGCATTAGTATCACCATTATCATTCCAAGAAATAGTACTCGAAGATGAACCCGCACCGTACGTTGTGTGACTCTGATTTCCCAGAAGAGCCGTTCTGCAATTAAATATGCATACATTTGACATGAGACATCGCGAGAGGCGACAGAGAAAAGAGTGAAGATACGGTATGGAGAAGAGTGGGGATACGGTACAGAGAAAAAGTCAGGGGAATGGAGAGTCAGTGATGCATCGAAACACTCAAACAAATATAAATAAACATAAATTGTGTACTATTATTTGAATTACCTTCCGGCTGTGTCCGGATTATCAATCATATCCTGCATTTGCGTACAGCGATAGTTTAAATTATCAATTAATCGCTGACGGCGCTCCGATTCTCCATGAGTACTGAAATTTAAATTATTATTAATAATAATAATTGCAATTATCATTGTGTCATCAGTGATGAGCCTCAACATTGAGTTTAATAGTTTTTTCTAATGGATTTGGCAATAGAAATATTTAATGTCATAGTATTTAATAATTAATCATGTCGAATACACGAAACATTAAGCAATTCCGAAACTTTTAGCAAAGAAAATGAACCAAAAATTGTTAAATAAATATTTAATTAAAAAAATACATTCGCAAATATCTTTAATCGCAATTTGGATATAAGAACTAAATACGGGACTCAATACATTTAATATATTCATATATGATTATGGTTATAGGATTATAATTGCTCATTTTGTGACTCCTCATTTCGGTTTTTGTCAAATATAAATAATTTGAATGTTAATTTTTAGGGGAATTCGCAATGAATAATTACCATTAAATATTAATTTAGATTTAAAAGCATTTAATCATCCGAATCATATAAACCTTTTATTATTTGAGCCATAATAACGTAAAAACATTGTAAACATATATTTCATGTGGAAACATGTTTACGATAGAAAGATTTGTTAATAAAATATATTTTAAAAAATTCCATTTAAAAATCTTTAACGTAAACATATTGAGATAAAAAAATTTTGTTTACGATAGAGAGTATTTTACTTTATAGAAATTCAAATTACACATAAGGTTTATATTATTCAGATGAAATGTTCACGTTAGAGAAGTTTATGTGTGCATAAACAAAGTTCTTACAGTGAATGTGACTGCGATAATAGTTGTGTATGTAATTTTGAAACTTTTTCATTGAATTTCTTCATCATT
>LBFL01021005.1:0-10392 GCA_000988845.1 Hypochthonius rufulus
ATATATCCATAAGTTTCCGTGCTTTAGTAATGATTTAATTGAGAGTACTTTCAAATTCCGCTGATAGAAAACAAAAGTCTATTTTGAAAAATACAATGACAATGATAATAACTTTTGGAGGTTTTTACAGAATTTTGTTTTTAAAGATTTTTGTTATGATTCAATTAATAAAGTGTCCTTCGATAACAGAACAATTCGGTTCAAATCCAATGACTATATTTTTATGGAATTTCCTAAATGATATGACCATTATCTCTAAGGACATTGCGATTAACAATGTTCATTGATTAGAGACATGTACAGTGACATTGATTCTGTGATCATTATTAGGGATGAATAATAGAGCTTTAGAATTACTTAAATAAAAATTTAAAAAAAAATATTTGTAATATAATAATAAAATTAATATTACACTGTAATAAAAATTAGTTAATAAAACTTTGAAATTATGTATATGTTTTATGTTTTTTTATAATTATCTAATCTCTCATTCATTAAATTTTACACTAAAAGGTTATTATCATCCCATTGTTATCATATCTCAATTATTTTATTAATATGCGAATTATTTTATACTTTAATTAATTAATTATTTTATATCCGAATAATTATCATATACTGTTTTAAATTGTGACTTTTGTGCCATCATTAGAATCATAAAATAATTGGTTCATTATTAAAGTTAAAACTAAAGTACAATGAAACAACTATTATATGACAATTCGCATGTCGAAACGTAAATAATGGAATTTAATTGTAATTTAAATGCATTTTTAAAAATAATGTTATTTATATTAGTAAATAAATCACTAACTTATGCTGAATTAACTATATTTATAAAATATAATAATAGTTGCATATTATCGAATCAGTGCCGGACATTTGAAGCCAAATGTATCAATAACATATGCCAATGTCCGGTATCATACGGATATGATGCATCAAAAGACATTTGTGTCCACTTTAATACTTATCGATGTGATATAAATATTGATTGTCAAAGTTCAGACATTAATAGAATATGCAACAATACGAATCAATGTTCATGTAAAACTAATTATCATGAAGAGATTGATACAGAATTGTGTAAAACCAATACCATGACTCGAGATGCTTCATTCGGATCTATTAATTGGACTTCTGTCGGATTCTATTTTCTCGCGTTAATATTCGTCGGAATCATCGTTTGGATCGTATGTGCATTCTGTAAAACTCTTATAACATTATGTACTGATGGACTCTCTCGTAATGATGTCGCCGATTCAAATCGAAGGGTTTCAGTTCAAAGAAATAATTATATTCCATCGGTTAATAATAGAAATAATAGACAATTCCGAAGCCGTTCCGCGACTCAAGAAATTCCATTATCACAATTTAATTATTCTCAAAGACGTAACACTGAGATTTATACAATCGAAACGAATGCTGATCGTTTGGGTTTTGGTCATTTTGATCCTCATCAATCGCAATCATTTTTAAATAATGGTTATGATCCGCCACCGAAATATGATGATGTTATAAGAGAGTCGAATAGAAATTGATGCGGTATTATGTTATGTCATAATTGATTTGTGTGATAATTTAAATTTGTGATTTAAATGCTATATTCTTAATTATATATCAGTAAATATAATCATGATATTTAAATCTCTATTCATAACATACACTGATGTGCGTCAGTTTTGGCCTCAACTTTTACAGGGATATAAAAATCGAGTAATAAAGTACTAAATTGTATATTGTTATGTAATATAATGTTATTTTGGCTCTGATATAACTTTGATTATTCAGAAACTAAAAGGGGTATCGAATTAAAAGTGCTCCGTTGTAATGAATAAATTTATTTACTTCTAAATTATTTGATAATGTCTATAAATATTAACATAATTAATATTTTCAAAGATTAAATCTCATTTCACAATAATTAGGTTTACATGACAATTATCATCATAACATATTAATCATAAGTTAAGGAATATTCGACCTCCGATATTATTAACGTGACAATTAATACCATTAATTAATTTTTGATTTATTATCAGTTCAGTTTCTGCATAAATAAAAATATATTAATTTTTCATTTATTATTTAATTCAAAACATTACCTTTATTATTGTAATTAATAAATCGTTAATTGTTANNNNAATTGATTCGTAAATATTAATTATTAAAATATATAATTAATAAATCACATTTCATCAATACAAATGCTCGCATCGATCAGCAGTAGATTGACCAACCGTCTTGAAATGGAGGGTACTGTCTCGGGATGGCAATTCCCTGCAAATCCTGCACATTTGAAACCCGTACTTTTTGACACATTTCTATGTAATTTTATTTTAAATGAATTTTTAATAAACTTAAATTAATAAATTTTCATAATAAAAATGTATTTAATTTCCCCAAAACAATAATATATGAAAATTTTATGATATCAGATGAATTTAAGAGACATTTTAATAATTCAATACATACACATATACACATATTCATTATTTCAAAATGACTAGACTTATGAATCAATGACTTACGTTTTTTAAAATTCACTCATTAATGAGTGAATGAGTAATCACATAATTTAATTACAGTTAAACTTTTATAAAATGCACACATTGGTCAAAAATTTTATTTCATGTTACTGAGGTTTTCATGACAAGGATACTTTATAATGTAAATCTATAGAATATAGTCCCAAGAATCTGTTCACATTATAGAAGTTTTGCTGTAATACTTTAGGAATAAATATGACAAATGATTTTGAAATGTGTAATAAAATGCTTTAATTGACTAAATTATAATTTAATGATACATGAATAAAGTATTAATGTTAACTTTCATTACAATCACCAATAATGACTGTCAAAAACAATTTACTAATTTTATTATAATTGTAATTTTGAAAATCTAAATCATTACATTCGATTAAAGGATTGTCCGTCATAAGGATTCTGAATTTATAACAATTGAACGATATTTTTTAAAAGCAAAACATTTGTAACAATTATAAAATCAATTAATAATGACACTTGAATTACACTTGAATTTGACTAAATTTTTCAACTTTGCATTTCAGTGGGAAAATGTTCGATTTGATATGAGTGTGCATTGTTGTTTATGAAAGTATTATATTAGTATTGTATTAGCATTATTAATACGGCGTATGAAAATGATTTCAGTGAAAGTAAAATCAAAAATGTGCTCTAAAATTTGATATTACGTATCTGAGGTCAAAGGTTATCAACACATAACATTTGCCGAATTATATTAAACGATATAACAATAATTGTATATATCATTACATGAGTTACCTTTACATGGAATGGTCTCATTAAGTGATTTAATATTATCCAATTATTGTCCTAAATATACGTTTATATACGTAATTATTGTCATTTAATGCAATATCATATAATTAGCGACCATCAATGGGCAAAGAACTAATTTAAATATAATTAAAGGTTAATTAACATTATTCATAACCTATATTTTTATAATTTTACCTAAAATTAGCTGCCATTAAATCAACTTTAGGTATTACAGAGAGTTAAATAATTATAATGTTAATTACTCTAAATTAATTGTTAATATTCTAATTTATTTTAATTTTATAATTATTGAAGTGAAAAGATTAACTAAACTTTAGTCTATTATAATCATAATCTGTAATTAACTTATAATCATTGTTAATACTTAACGCACTTTACAAATCTCACAATATGTGTGAGCCGCAAATACAATGGTAATTTAATTTTAATGTCCTTAACATTAAGTTAGTGCTATTCAGGTTTTGGTGGTTTGCCTCTGCTCTGATATCCTCTGAATGTTGATTGGATTTTTGTCGCTGCTTTTTCAAGATCAGGATCATTTAGGTCAATATCGGCCTAAAAATTCGGGGTTCGATGGTCAAATGTCAAAGGGGAAATGCAGAAGAATGAGGATGGGAAAAGAAGAAAAATGCATCAGTTCATGATTATCGTTATGATTATTGTAATAAAATCTAAAATTCTACAATTATCTTAATTATCGATTTATTTTTAAAAGTATGCACGTAATTAACGCATTCAATGAAAAGGTCAAAGGTTAATGAAAAGGTTATTCTAATTATGCAAATACGTCAGTCAATATGCAAACAAAACTTTGAGAAATGTTAAAACTCTGAATACTTTTTTAAATGATTAAAATTATTAGCATTATAATAATTAACAATTAATTTGAAAAAATTTGTAAAATTAATAATTATGAGCGTATAATTAATTAATTATCAGAAGAAAAAATCATTCACAATTAATATTTTAAAATCAACGATAAAATAATTGTTAATAATTATTAATGAAAAGATTAGCCAAAGTTAGAGTGAAGCAATAAACTTATTTAATAATATGTTATTTATTTTCCTTTACAATTTCAGCATCGAGAACATCCGACGCACTCCCGGGGGTCACTTTCTTTGGACTCCCCTCATTCGAACTGCTGTCGGATTTATCGGGCTGTTTCTTGATTTCTTTCCTCACTTTATAGCCCTTGTAACCCGCCTGTATGGTTGTGGCGGCTTTTTCGGCTGCTTTAGCCTTAGGTTTTTCCTGTACAAAGAAATAAGTTAAATATGTAATTAAATATATAATTAATTTTATTTAATATATTAAATTATGAGTTATATTTTTACAATTAAAGTTTAAGAATTATAAAACTAATATTAACGCGAAAACTCATAAATTTTTGCAATTAATTTCAAAATCAATTAATTGCATTTAATAATTATTTAACCCAAATAATGTTCACGAAAAATGTTTACCTTAAATTAGTTTTGAACTTTCACAATCATTATGATCAGCATTTTTCCGCATTTTGTTAATTTTTAAAAAATTCTTATTAAATATTTAATTAGAGTAATGAAATTTGCAAATTTATTAAATCAAAAATAATAATAATAAAATAATCATAACTGAATTTAATGGCAATCAAAAAAGTGATATTTATTAATGATTATTAAAATAATAAGAAAAATACACGATAACTAAATTAGAGTGACCACCGTCTTTGGAATGATTCTAAATATTATCGAATTTAAGGTTTTTTGTTAATATTCCGGAGTCGACCCCATTATGGACATAAAATGTCTATAATAAGTACGATATGCTATATTCATAATTTAAGGCAAAATAAAGAGTAAATTAATCAATTAATTAATGAATATTTTCTCATTAATCAAACAATAATTTTAAGAAAATTAAAAAGTAACTGTACACTTAAATCCTTCTAACGTAACCATATTGCAGCAGAATTTTAGTTTAAGAAAGAAAGGGTTTTACGTTAAAGATGTAGAAATAGCAAAGGTTTATCTAATTCAGATCTAAGAATTTGTATACATTAGAGAGGTTATTCACATTAGAAGGATTTATATGCATATGGGTTTATATTAATGGTTTATTTATCCCCTATAATCTGATCAAATGATTGCATAAGTGTCCGGGAATTGTCCAGAACACATCACTATTTAGACCACGATTAATAATGTTAGAAAGTGGTCACCCTAAACTAAATATCAATTAAATGTTAGTTAATTAATAAATTAGTGTTATCATTATTATAGTGAAAATAATTCGTTTCATGTTTCTCTGAACATGAAGTGAATTGAATAAAAGTGAATGAATATTTGAATTATATAATACATTAAACTTTGATCTGTTTGGTTCGGAACGTGTATTATTACTTTAGTAATAATCACTAATTATTGAGAAATAATCGCCTATAATCACCTATAATCACCTATCACTGAGCATAGGTCAAAAGTGTTTGCGCGTGAAAATCTGTTAAAACACATGCATAGTGATAAAGTGACAATTGACCTGATTCATGCACAATGGTGGTATCTTATATGTGCTTCAATATGGGAAAAACAGGTTTAGGCATACATTGAAATGCACGCATTAAAAGTATTAAATCTTAAATCTTATATTTAATTAATATTCACATCCAAAACTACAATTAAATGATGATTTACGAAATATTTTCCATAGAATCATATGCTGAAAATTTGATATAACATTTTCTGGGACTTCAGGAATGTAAATCCATTGTTATCTTTAATAATCTGTTATCATATCATACCACCATTGTGCATGGATCAGGTCAACTCTAAATATAATACTAATTTCTAAAAGTACAGGCAAACTCCTATACATGCATTATTATTAATTATTAAAATATTACATTTTATTCCCAAAACGTCTTTTAAATATTTTTAATCGACAATTATTTAATTTCTTTTAATTAAAATCGAGTTTTTATAATGCACAATATACTACGTGACTGAACTTAAAGTGCAATATATAGGGGGGNTTAGGTGCAACTAAATAAAACCCTAATACACCAACCATCTAACCATACAAAACATATTTTACATAAATTGTAATACTTTACTGATTATCAATCAGATGCAAATATAATCAGAAAAAAGTGCATCATTAATAATGATTCATTATTAAATTAAAATTCAAAAAATTTTGCTTTAAATTCGACAATAATAATAATTATTATTATTATAGTGAGTGAATGGAGTGATAAAGAAAGGAGTAAATAATTAAATTATTTCAAAATTCCAATCGTATACAATTGAATAATTCAATTATTGATCAGCATAATTGAATAATATTCAATTTATTGTAATCTCCTGTTGTACCAATCACTTTCGTTTATGTCTTCTTCATAAATATCCGTTTGAATCTGACAAAATAAATGATACGGTCTTTTCTAATTGAACCAAAATGATCAAATGGGACAGTTATATTCAATTATGGTGGTCATTTATATTCCCTGCACAGTTATGCCAGCATTTTATTGGTATATAATTTTATTTATATACACAGATCTGTATATAAACGAACACCATAAAAATAATCTCTATAATTTAATTAACGCTATAGACTTAAACTTTTTACGTAACACTATCATAATATGATATATATTATATTGTATTATATTTTTTAGATTTGAAAATATATATATGCATGTATATGCATGTATATATATGTATATATGTACACTCAAACCGTATATATACACTTAAACCTCATTTTTCTAGTGTGTCAATGACATATTGTGTCAGTTAAATTATGTAAAGGAAAAAGAATAATCAAGAAAATCGAATACGATTCTTTTGATTTTTATAAAATATGATTAGTGAAATATGTAAAGAAAATGAAGTAAAAAAGAAAATCGGAGTGAAAAATATAAGAGGTTTCAGTGTATATACTTTTATATATAATAAAATATAAATATGCTATTAAAATGTTATGGTCTTAACTTACCTCATCTTTCATCATTTCTTTAATTTCTTTTCGTGTTTTATACCCTCTAAAACCCGCCTGTATTTTAATGGCCGCTTCGTTAAGATTCGATTCAACGACCGGTACTTTTTCAAATATTAAACTATTGTTTTCTATAAAAAGAGTGAGAAAATAATACAAAAGATTAATAGAGAATAGTGTATTGATATTGCGGTTCTGTTTACACTAATAAATTCTTAAATACACATCATTGGTAAATCACATGTTACCATTGGATATGTCAAAGAAAAACGCATTAACGTAAATGGAATTTTATATTAAAAGGTTCAGACTCTTAAATTATTGAAAATTCAATAAAATCCTTTTAATAATCACATTAAATAATAATATTCTGATATTTTTGAATACGTATATATATATATATATATATTAATGTTAATACTTTTATAATAAATGAAAAAATAATATTATAATTTAATACATTATAATATAATTTTGAATCATTTGAAATTAAAAAAATTATGATAAAAATTATCTGATATTAAATTACGACATAAAATCTAATGAATAATTTACATTAATAATTTTAATTGAAAATTCTTCGAATATTAAAGCAGAAAAAATGAGATAAAAATGAAAAGCAAAAGCAAAATAATATTAATTTCTAACCCATGGTATTGGCTAAGGGCTTATTAAAGACTTAAGAAACTCCAATAAACTTTTCTCGACTCTTAAGGCACTGATTAATACAGAAAAATTCCGCTTTCGTTAAGATACACTCTCTGAATCTTATCCTTTCGGTTCACACTCAAAGTTAACGGAGGATCAGTGATGGCGATTGACACAATCGTTACGATTGTATGTTTTGGACTTCTTTAGTGTAACGTCTTTTTGCTCAGAGCAAACAATACTATTGACAGAGCGTTGTGATATTTATAAAACAACGAATGTATATACATGTATATAACAATACATATATACGTATATCTTTAGATTTCCTTTCAAGTCAAATAGTCATGCATTTACACACATATTGTATTATCACTGTCAGAAAATGTTTCACTAAATTAATAATAACACATTTATACTACAATATAATTACAATTATATTGTGAGACAATAATAAAAGCTGAAGAATGTTATCACCATCAATGTGATCAGTATATTGGTATAATGATATACATGTATATGAATTCATTGTTTTATATCAGTGATTAAACGTGTCAATAGTCTTATATATTTATATGTTATATTTTTATTATATATTATCACAAAAGTAATAAATTCGAACTCAGAACTAACGTCATTTAACGGAATTACCGCGTCAATTGATTAGAGTTGTGAATTCAATAGAATTTCATCGCACATTATTAACGATGCATATAAATTGGGTGTGAATGGAACATTTAAAAAGCATCTGAATTTTTGCAGAATCATGAAAATGCTATAATTTTTTAAGCTGAACCATGATAATGCTATAATTTTTTAAGCTAAACCTTTAGTTTTATTTTTATATATGATAAAGTATTATATTCATTCAAAACCATTCTCATCAATTACCACAGAAACGGCACACACCTTAATAATGAACAGAGACTTATGTATGTATATTTAATGTACGTTAAGAGATCTTTTGAGTCAATTAATAAAATGAAATTGTAATATAAATGATCATCGATATGAAAAATGATTGTCTCATATGCTAATTAAATCGGAATATGTTATGACTGAACACGATACATGTTATGATCTTTTAAGCCTAAAGATTTGTTATATATTAATATGATATTTTTATATGTATGAGTTTCATAATATAAGTATCGTTATTCGTTAATTAATGTTATAATTTTAAAAATAAATATCATGGGATTAAATTATAAAAATTCATTTGATTTATCTTTTACTTTAATTATTCAATCGTACGGAGGACTTAAGTTATACTATAAGTTATAGTTAATTCTATTATGAAATTCACATTAAAACTTTTCAATTTTAATTTTAAAAAAACCAATAAAACTCATTATGAATAAATAAATTCTGTTTTAATTTACATAAAACTTGTGGAATAATTTAATATTAATTTTTAAAAAACAATGAAAATTCATACATAAATATTGACAAAATATATGTACAAAAAGAGTTTACACAAAGTCCTGGTTTAATTCAATGAAATTTCAAATGAATACATTTTATAGGAGTTTAATTTTACCATTCGTATGCGAATATATATGCGATTATATTAACTTTATTTTGTTAATTGAATTTGGAATGAGATTCGGTTAATGGTAATGCATAACATAAATGTTAATGAAAGTTTCTCAATACTTTGGCATATACGATAAGTAAATATTTTATACATAATCTTTTATTGTATATCTTATCTCATTTAAAGGTATTTTCAATTATAGTAATGGAATTTACGAATATTAAAGTGAGAAATCTTAAGGTGAATAAGAATTTGAATTTTCATATCACATTAAGTTAAAAGTCATCATTAAAATTTTCATTAAATATTTTGTATAAAAAACTTTTTAGCAATAATTAAAGGTTATATCTCGTTTTGCCTAAAATTTCTTTTATATTTTCGTTTCACCGAAAATAAAAACTTAACACAACTTATATATTAGAATGTTTTAATTAAAGTTATCACAAAACAATATACACAAATAACAGCGAACACAAATGAAATTCATGAGTGAGTTCACTTTACTGGACCATTCAGTATATATAATATGTCTCAAAATAAACAGATCCAAAGCTATGCCATGCCATGCATGAAATATATTGAAATTTTTTAGTTTTATTGAAAAAAACAGTATAATTTAATTAATGAAAAGCTCATTTAAATTTGCACCATTATTAACTTCTCAATTAAAAATTTGTCCTAAAAAAATGTAATTTATATTTTTGCATATTTCTAATTGAATATTTTTATAATAAAAATCTTTTCATTTATAAAATATGACATTTTTAAAAACTATAATTTTTGACTAAATATGTGCATTTGTGGAGATCTCTTTATTTTGCGACACTGCGTAGAACGGCATTGCTTATAGCTGTGGTCCATTAACTTGAGACTATTTTGTGACGTAACCATGCAACCATG
>LBFL01021107.1:0-11666 GCA_000988845.1 Hypochthonius rufulus
ATAAAAGCACGTCATATGTAAAAATTATAAAATTGATTAATCGATATAAATAATGTAAAAGTGAAAAATCAATTAAATTAATTAAATTAATTAAAGGACTTTGAATGTTCCTCTCCACGAATTAAAAGAACATCATCGTTAATCTTTGGATTTGGATTAATCTGTAAAAATAAACTTTAATAAAACTATAATTTTAAGATAAAAATGAATATTACGTTATACATCGATGTTTTCTCATATGAGTTATATCCACATCTATGGCATTCTTTTGTGGGAATCAATGAATTGAATGTAAACGTTCTAAGTTTGCAGTGTCTGCATGAAAAGAATCGTTTCAAAGCCTTGTGCCGTACAAAGTGATGTGCGTTTCTCTTGCAGTGTTCTGCCGGTGCGTGATTCGTATATTTGCAGGCAGTGCATGTAATTACATCGCACTCCAATTCGGTAGTCGAAAGTAATTTCGTTTCTAATTTTTCTTTATTTTCTAAATTTGAAAAATACTTTTCTTGTGCTGCGGCCTCTGCTAACGTAACTTCTTCATCGTGATGAGACTTTCTATTTATGGCGGTCTCAATCATGTCACGTTTTCTTCTTTTAGCATCTCTTTCTTTAGAGTCATTATAATGGTTGTAACATTCCTCTTTAGGTTCCTCAACAAAAGTCTCATCCTGCAAAGCATTGTCAATTCTCTTTCTAATCGTTTCTAACATAAGTTTCGATGGTCTTTTCTTTATTTGATTCGGATCTTTCTTTTCCATAGGTTTTGCTTTCAAGATTTGTGCGGCACGTTTTTTCGGGTCACTTAAATCAATCATTTGCCCGGGTTTATAGCCCTTAGCAAATACCGGAACTGATGGGATAATCTTTTCTTTTGAATCAAATCGTGGGGATACCATTCTTAAAACATCTTTTGCTGATCTTATTATATCGCTATTATTACCTTTAGCCATAGAATCGCGCCCATTATTTCGCGCATTAACTGCTGCTAAATTTCTTGAGGCGACCGAAAGAGGGGAATTTATTAATTTTTCGAGGGTTTTGCATTCGCCTTTTTTCTTTAACTCGAGTTGTGATTTATTGATTTTAGTCGAAACATCGTGTTCATTAACAGAGCATTTACTCGTTGCGTTTGAAGCTTTGCGTTTGGGATTTAATTTACCATTTTCATGGGAATTATCGAATTCAAACGTAAGATCGGAACGCAAAAATTTATTTTTTTGTTTCGGCTCAATATTTGAATATGAACTCTGCAGTTCCGCTCTGTTTGAACTGACCCTTTTGTACGCAATTCGGGTATGATAAACGCAATATGCACATTCAGCTAAATTAACTAAAACGCCGCAAATCTCATTATTCTTTTTCAAACCTCTACAAAAGCCCGCGTCTTTTGACATTCCCATTACCATTAACTTTCCCGGATGATCAATTGTCAAAGAGCATAATTCTTTTTTTCCAAACTTTGAATTGTCTCTTTCATCAGCCATAATCTTAGGGTTGAGTAATCCGATGACAGAACCGACGGACAATTTCCAGTGCTGAACGTGAACGTCGCCGAACATAAAGAGTGTAACTAATTTATCTGATTTAAGATCACTCAATTTCCATATGGAATATGATGTTCCTTTTTTGGACACTTTCGGGGGGAGTTTCGATACAACAATACCCATCGTTATCCAATCACCTTCAATGTCATTTGACGATTTGTTTATCTGAGTCTTAATTAACGAGAGTTTTACGATTCTTCGTCCGTCGATACGTGACTTTATTTCATGAGATGAAATCAAAGGATTCTTAATTCGAATGCCGGAATAAACATCACAAATGACATTATCTTTATGTGTCTCAACATTGAGTTTTGATTTCCAATTATTTGATTTCCTTTTGACTTCACTTAAACCTTTTGACCGTTCCGATGCAACATCATTATGGAGATGATTCTTAATGAATTTGCCATTTTCATTAAGATTCTCATCATCACTATCATCAGAGAGATCACCAAATATTTGACGTTTTAACGATTCCGTTTGTAATTTACCACAAGAATCATGAATCGGTTGGGTTTTGGGGCAATAAACAGCATCAAATGCTTCGATATCATCAATCAATTCAAGTGTCTGATCATTGTTATTACCCAAACATTTATTGTTATCATCGGCTTCATTAATCAACTCGAGTATTTCATCCGCGAGAAGATAATCGTCACAATGGTTATGATCATTACCATTGTCAGGAGCGGAGTCTAAAGAAATGTAAAGAAATGTAAAGAAATGTAAAATGTCAATTAAAAGGGACATAAAACTAATCAAAACTCATGAGTCATGACATACCATTAGCATTAATCATTAGAGTATCGCACATTTTTGGTAAATGATGATAATAACGACAATAAAAAGCTGAAAATGTTTAAAACGCTTAAAAATAAAATACCATTCACGAGAAGCATGTGATTGCGCTTCACTCATAAAGCCAAAACATGCGCCTCTCAATACTTTTAGTAAGTGACTGCCTCCATAAACATTAATGGTGCAATCTGATTGGTCGAGGGGTGAGTGCGGCGCTAATTATATACTATGAGTATCTTAATGTGTTTTGAGCACTTAATGTTGGATGCCGTTGGCATGTCTCTGGTCGAGAGTATCATAACGTGTGTATTTACGTATGTTCCTTTACGTATGTTCCCGTATGTTCCAACCGAACACATTCATAGACATGCCCAAAACCATTATTTCAAACAAATAGAAGCGTTACCATAAACTCCAACAGAGAATCGCATCGCAAAAACTTTTATATAAAACTTTTATAAAACTTTCAGTCACACGGACATTCATACATTTTCTACATTAAAGTTTTATACGTGCACATTACATTGGAAAGTTTAATGCTCAACCATTGGCATAAGTTAGGTATGGATACGCCACTGACACTTATAGCAGAGCTCCCCTCACTTATGGTACCTGAGATGGTACATGTCCAGGTAATGATAGGGTTCAATGCCTCTCTTTGTGCCGTAATAGCCCTGCACTTGAATTCCATAGATGTAGTAGTGGTTGATCCGGTCTGACAGCATAGAAATCACGGTCCGTCTCACTGATAAAAATGCAAAATGGCTTCAGAAGAACTTTTTAAGTGACAATGGATGTTATGAGGTCCTATGAGGTCCAAATATTGGTACGATTTGTCACAAATCATCCCAAAAAGGCTCAACAAACACCTCACCACAGCCAATCCTAATGCTCAAGTCACATCAATTAATGCATCATTATCGACAGTTCCTTTGTGTGGTTCTGTTATATTAACTTTTTATGAGTCTGTACGTCTGTCTGTGCCCACAGATCAATTTACAAAGTATTGATAATTGACATACGATCGGTCAATTTATTTATGTTATGATATATGATATATGCTTAAGTTTAAGATTAATGTGTTTGTGTGTGTTTAACAACTAAATCAACGTGAAAATGTGGCGAAAGAATATTTTCAAAAGTTTTACGATTTCACATGTAATTTTATTGTTTCTGTTATTTAAACTCAATTATCATACGGTAAAAAGTTGGACACTGCCAGAGTCAAGTGTCTCTGTATTAGCCTCAACTCTCCATGAACAAATTCAATTAAATTTTTCAGTATTTGAAGGTGTGTCTGTTGGCACTTTAATTGGTGTAATTAAACCATCGAA
Source organism: Hypochthonius rufulus (assembly GCA_000988845.1). Lineage (NCBI taxonomy): Eukaryota > Metazoa > Arthropoda > Arachnida > Sarcoptiformes > Hypochthoniidae > Hypochthonius > Hypochthonius rufulus. The sequence goes on from LBFL01021107.1 coordinate 3,677, forward strand.
TCTCTCTGTAAATACTCAACCCCCATATTTGATTGTGCCTGTACCCGGCGGTGATCCTAAAGTCAATACATCCAATGACCAGATTAATAATACCGGCGGTGGGGGTGTTGATACTGATCTTAATATAGATCAATCAACAGGTGAAATACGTACGGCTGTGCAATTGGATCGGGAATTGAGAAGTTATTACTCATTTATTGCAATTTCATTAACGGGTGCCAATATTAAAGTTACTATCGTAAGTAATTCGTTTCATAACAAATAACATATTAGCTAATTATGGTCGTTATTATTATTATTAGACCATCGAAGATATTAATGATAACCCTCCGATATTCCCCGTCAGTGCTGTTGATTTAGAATTTCCCGAAAATAGCAAAGAGAAAGATGCTAAACGTACCCTCCCACCGGCGAGAGATATGGACTTAGGTTTGTTTAATTGTTAATTGTTAATTTAATTGTTAATAAATTGTTATTTCAAATGCTTCAATTGTCTCTAATATGTTGTAAATTTAATATAAAAACAGGACGATTCGCAACTCAAAAGTACCATATTATTTCGGGAAATGTCGGAAATGCTTTTAAACTATTGAGTCACCGGGAAAAGGATGAAGTTCTGTATCTCGATCTTCAAGTGAATGGAATTCTCGATCGTGAAACGGTTCCAAATTACACGTTAGTAATAGAGGCGTATGACGGTGGTCATCCTCCATTAAAGGGGGAAATGACTGTGAGGGTTATAATTCTCGATCATAATGATTGTGAACCCGTATTTAGTCAGAGTCACTATTATGGGAGAATTCCCGAAAACGCAACTCTCGGCACTTCAGTTTTACGGGTCACCGCCACTGATTCAGATCGTGGCGATAACGGTCTGATCACATACTCATTGCATAGGAAAAACGCGGCGCCCACACTTTCGAGTTCATCAACATATTTCGGTATCAACAAAAACACGGGATGGATATTTGTGACGAAATCACTCGATTTCGAATCCATACCCGTCCATGAATTACTTGTTGTGGCAACTGATTCCGGTGCGAAACCGCTTGAGACTTCCGCTTTAGTTTCCATCAAAATTATCGATGTAAATGATAATCAACCGACAATCGGTATATTGTTTTTAACGGAAAGTGCAAAGCCAAAAGTGCCGGAAAATGCTAAAATTGGGGATCTCGTGGCGAGGATATCAGTCAATGATGCCGATTCCGGCGATTCCCTAATTGTACATAAATCAGACACATCTAATGGATTATTCGTAACACTATTGGGTGGTGACGGAACATTTTCTCTCAAAACTCAAGATTCGATTGTTCATTTAATTGTGGTCACGGGTCACTTAAATCGACAGATTAAATCGAAATACTCTTTAACAGTAATGGTGACTGATCAGGGAAATCCTCCTCTGAACTCAACAAACACTTTTGAGTTGGAAATAATTGAAGTTAATAATAATCCATCGTATTCCGAACCAGAAACACATCACGTAACCCCTACAGCAGTGGTTCCTCCAGCAGCAGATATCGGATATTTAAATCTAAGTAATGAAACAACTGAAGTGTATTCGTTTGAAGTAAAAGAAACGGCAATGATCGGTGAGAAAATCGGATATTTGATTATAAAAAAGAATCCCAAAGATGAAAGGAATTGTCTCAATGGTTTTTATATCTATGATAATGCATATTTTACAAATCACATGCCATTTATTATTGACAGTCACAATCGGCCAAATATTAACTTTATTCTATCGAATCAATTGGATTATGAAAGTATTAATAAATACTCAGTTTCACTGTGTGTTGATTGGGATCAGTGCGCGATTACTCTATTGGATGATACTCATACACGACGCAATAAGCATTGCAAAAAGCAGATCAGAATTAACATAAAAGTACTTAACGATGACAGTGATTGTGATCCGTTTCCGAAACAAATAAAAGATGATGTCTTTGATATGAAAATACCGATCAATGACATGGCACAATACTCCCGCATTTCTCATGTGTTTTACTTTAACGCAACGAATTGCGATACAAACAAAATTACGTATGACATAATGAGTCCTTCAATTTCAAGCGACAGCTTAAAACGGGTGTTTAATATTAATGATAATGCCCTACAATTTCGACCCTTTGATAATGATTTACTCGAAAAGATTCGTCGTGAAAAGACTATGCTAATACTTTACGCGAAAAAGAATGATCAGATATTCAGGAGTATGATTGCGAATGTACGAATTCTTAACATAGAAAAGGGATTGGATAATGTTGCGTTTATCAATGATAATTATTTAGAAATACCTGAGGATTGTTGCAAAATTAGGGATAATGTATTGCAGATGCGGGTAAACATAAGTCACGAGGATTTTATTATCAAATATTATTTGAATATGAATAATGATTATCAATTTGATATAAACTCCGATACCGGACTTCTGATACTGAATAAGGAATTCGATTGGAAACAAAAACCTGAACATAAAGTAAATGTAACCGCATCAGTTCATGATATACGCGGTTATGCATTACGAAATGTTTCCACGATAATTACGATACGGTAATTACAATGTTTATATTTATAAATACAATTTGCAGAACGGTAATTTTATTCATTATTTTCACTAATTTTAGGCTTATAAATGGTAATGATGAACCACTATCGTATCTCCAAAAGTCTTATGAGAAAGAAGTGATCGAAAATGAGAATACCCTATTACTTAAAGTGGAGGCTAAAGATGTCAACAGTTTAAGATTCGCTAATTTGACATATGTAATGCCCGAAGGATATGAATATTCAAAACTTTTCACATTAAATCAAAGAAATGGAGAGTTAAGGACAATGACCCCTTTCGATAGGGAAAAACGATCATCGTATAGAATACCAATTTATGCATTCGATGAACACTTTAGACATTCCGCATTAACATACGTCAATATTAAAGTAATCGATGTCAATGATAATGCGCCATATTTTACAAATAATAATTATGAGATAAAAATACCTGAAAATATAGAACCGGGAGTATTGTTTCACACAATTGTTGCGGTAGATAATGATCTATATGGGTATGGAGCGTCAAAGAGTGGACTTCACTATCGGATCACATCAGGAAATAGTGCGGGAAAATTTATCATAAATCCACAAAATGGGGAGTTAAGTACGAGTGGGGTTTTGGATAAAGAGAAACAAAACTTTTATAATTTAACAATTGAAGTCAGTGACACGTTACATTTTGCATCATGCAATTTATTCATTGAATTAATTGATGGTAATTATTTACATATTAATAAATTTTATAAAAAAGTATTAAAATATTATTAAAATACTTATTCATTTCAGTCAATGATAACGCTCCGATATTTGACCGGCAAAGTTATTATGCAATCATTGATAATACACCCGCGAATACAACAGTAGTCACTGTACGTGCATCTGATTTGGACGGTGACGATATAATGTATTCAATAAACACGTCGAATCCCGATTCAACATATTTCCATATCGACCCTAAAAGCGGTGAAATCACGACATACGCGTCATCACTTTCATTCATTAACGAACATAATTTGCAATCATCAAATGTATTTACATTCGACGTTCTCGCGGCTGAAGTCGGAAAAGCATATGCCGCTCATACATCTAAAGCCACCGTACATATTACACTCGTCAATAGTTTAAATAATGCCGTTCCGCGTCTTAAGAGTTACCCTTACGTTGTGTCTGTCGATGGTTTTAAAGAGGATTTTAGAGTCGGTACTGAAATCGGAAGAATTGAATTGGCGAATGCAATGGGAGCACAACAATCGGATAATTTCATTTTTAGAGTAATTAGTAATGGCGACAGCGGTAATTATCCATCATTTATGGATTATTTTAATATCCATTCTCAAAGCGGTAAAATTGTGGTGAAACGACCGTTAAACTCAAATTATTATGAAGCAATTATAGAGGTTACGAGAGGTGTCGATACAACTTTAGTGACACGATCATTAATACAAATATTTATTGGAAATATCGATGATTCTAAAAAACTTGTACCGCAATCATTTAAAGTTGAATTACACGAGAATGTTCCGATCGGAACTGAGGTCATTAATATTGGTTTTCGGTCGCGACTCAATTACCAAAAACTTACTTATGAATTTGTATATTCATCTGTCAATTATAATTATTTCAATTTTGACCCAAATTCGGGACTCATAACATTGAAACAACAATTGGATTATGAAAGAGATCCTTCGATTATCGAAATGATTGTATTCACAAGAAAATCCCACAGTTCTGTTAATGGACATTATTTTAATATCACAATTTCATTACTTAATGGTAATTAAACATTTAAATTCACATGTAATTTAAAATTATTTTAATTAACAATTATTAATTTGCTATTTTAGTTGAAGATAATCCTCCACGATTCACACAAAGACATTACATATCTACCATAAAAGAGGGAGAAATTAAAGGAACTTTTGTGGCGCAAATCAGTGCTGTCGATATCGACAATATTAAACATGTCTCAAGGGATGGACATCGGCACAGTCTTACATATCACATATTAGAAGGAAACCACGACAATGCATTTATCATTGACCCTCCCGGTTCTGGAATTGTCCGGACAAACATTGTTTTAGATCGGGAAATTCGGGACCATTACCTGATAAAGATTGTTGCGAGTGATGCCGAACATATCGATGGGTTTGGATCGTCCGGTCCTTTGGCCAATTTTCAACTCTCTTCGCATTGCACATTAGAGATAAATGTCATCGACGGTATGAATCACATATAATTCTATTGTATAATTATTTTCTATTTCTATTATAGTCAATGATAATGTTCCCGTATTTCCACCGTATCAAGAAATAAGTATTAATGAAGATGTTGAGATTGGATCAGTAATATCAACACTCACGGCAAATGATGTCGATACGTATCCTATGCTAACATATTACAAACAAAAAGGGAATAAATTTCATGACGCGGATGATCTCTTTGATATCGGTCTTTACACGGGGAAAATCACAGTTAAAGCGCCATTAGTTTCATATGATACAAATAATGATGAAAAAATTCCAAATCAATACCAATTAAACATACTTTCGAGTGACTCAATTCATACGGTCGAAACTCAGGTTTTGATTAACGTTAAAAGAAAGGAAATTCAAGAAAATCCTATTTTTACAAACAGAAGCAACTTTTATGCTGAAATAAATCCTGAGAAAAATGATTGTCCAATGACTTCAATTAACTGTGAAATTATCCGGTTACAAATTGTGAAGAGAGACAACAAAAATCAACCCAAAAATAAAGTAAATTTTTCATTTGCACATAACTACGACAATGGACTTTACATTGACCAATATACGGGAATCATTTATAACAACAAAACCCTACGTTCGAATGTACCGAAAGTATTCAATTTAATTGTATACGCCAATTATATCGGTATAAAAACCAAGAGTAAAGCGGCGGTTATTATTAAAGTGTCATCATCCGAAAAACAAAGTAATGGTAAAGAAAAAATGTTATTTATTGAAACAGACGCTGAGAAAATTGGAACCGCAATTTATAAATTACCGAAATTGAATGGAATGGAATGGGATAACTCATTATATGGCGCTAATGCAAATAGATATTTCACCATTATGAGAGGAAACCAATTGACACTTATAAAAAATCCAAATAAATTTGAATATAATTTCACGATCATATCGAAATCGAAAGATCAGAGTGATTCTGTTTTAGTTAATGTGAAAATCAAGAATCGTGATGCGGAAAGTTATGAAAGAGCATTTAAATCATCGATTTTTGATATCGATTTAAGTGAAAACGAAGCAATTGGAAGTGAAGTTTATTCGTTAAGACCATTGTCTGTTAGAAACGCAATTAATTATTACATTATTAGTGGAAATGAATTGAATCATTTTAGAATCGACGAAAATGGCATTATTTATGTCAATGCAAATCTGAATTACGAAAATATCAATCACTATCAATTGGGAGTATCCGCAGAAATATCGATTCAAAAAGCAAAATCTCTTAGTACTTTTGCAGTCGTAAATATTAACATAATTAATGTGAATGCGCATCAAAATTGTCCAAAATTTTTGATAAAACATTATAAGACGATAATTGACGAAAATATTGAAATCGGAAGCAAAATACTCAAAATTCAATTGCATAACCCTAATAACAACACATTAAATTATTCCTTAATACGGCCTAAGGACGTGCCGAGTCCATTCGATTACAAAAATGAACATTTAATTACAACGGGAATAATCGATTACGAAAGTATTGATTTTGTTCCACCGATTTATAAGATCATACTTCGGGCTAAGGAAACGAATAAACATGACAATTCAATTTGCGGTACAATAGAAACGATGATTGAGATTCAAATCGGGTCAATTGATGAATATCCTCCGCGTTTTACGAGCGAATCATATAAATTTAGATTAACGACCAAAAGCGGCATTCCTCAATTCAAAGTCGGACAAGTCTTGGCGAGTGATGCCGATTCGGGACCCGACGGTATCGTTTTGTATACACTTCGCAGCTCTTCACCTTCCAATACATTAGATTACTTCAGTGTCAATTCAAAATCAGGAGAAATATCGATTAACACTGTTGATATTGATTCTGAAAGACTTTTATCACTTATAATATCCGCATCTTCGGGACGATCCGACTCATTAAGCGCTTTAACGGTCGTCGAAGTGATACTGACAATTGATAATGATAATTCGGAAATCGGAAACATAATAAAGTCGGATGATAGAAATGCCCAAACAATTTCCACTGCCCCAACATCATTGCCGGGTTGGGTATTGTTTCTCGTGGTCCTCCTCATGCTTATCACTGTCGTCTTATTGGTAAGCATTGTTGTAATACGTCTCCATCAGCAACAGCAGCAGCAACTCGTTGGACACACTCGACATATGAACAATAATAATATCGGGTCAATTCTTAGAAAAATTGGTACTGTCGGAAGTTCTGATGCAAATATCAATCCATTTCATCAGACTCATCACAATGGTGGAGGGTTTATCGTTCCCGGAACAGCACCACCGCCGTGTTACAATGACGTAACCCTTTCGTCTCCCGTCGGGATTGGGGTTGAGGGTCATTCCGCATCGAGTGGACGCGGCTCTGCAGAGGATGAGGATGAAGTGGAAGCAGATTTGGATGATGTCGATGAAGAGGTTCGCATGATTAATGAAGGAGGGGATTACTATGGTGAGGTCAATCATGACGATATGCCTGATGAAGTGACTACGACAGCCGAATATTTGGCGAGATTAGGGGTGATCAATCATCGTGAAGAGCCTAATATTAGGATGGATGATGACGACGACGATGATGATGAAGATGATGAGGATGTTGATATTGACGAACTGAGAAATATAAACTCACGGAGAACCGCAAATTTATTTAACAGCATACGGAGTAACCGTGAATCGCATTACGACAGGAATCAGAGCGATGCCAATGAATGGCCCTCTATGTGTGGGTCGGTCAGTACCATAGTGCAAAGTCAAGAGGACCTCAGCGGGTCTTACAATTGGGACTATTTACAAGACTGGGGACCGAAGTATCAGCCCATTGCTTCCGTATTCGCCGAAATTGCACGGCTAAAGGCTGCAAATGGGGAACGCGACGGTGAAGATTTAACAGCAATTCAGGCACAGTTAGCAGCTGAGAATGGTTCAACCATTAGCACCTCAACAGCATCATCATCGGCCCATCATAATCACCATCACGGGCATCATCGATATCGCACAATGTCTTCACCATCATCAACCATCGCAACTCCTATAACTTCGTGCTTTCAACCGGTAGCACCACAATCATCGGTACCCAAATCTTTAAGGGGTTCCGATGTTAATAGTTCAGTAACAATACGAGCCTATGATGAGATGCGTATTTAGTGCCTTCACTATGTTCATATTGAACTGTCTTGAGACTGAATTTAAATAAATACTGAATA
>LBFL01021214.1:0-22265 GCA_000988845.1 Hypochthonius rufulus
ATTTTGGGGATAAGTTTGGAAACAGGGAATTGAAACAGGGAATTCCCTGAGCAACTCCCTGCACAACCGAAATCCTACCAAACTTTTGATGAAAGCGGAAAGATAATTGACGGTGCGTGTATTAATATGAGAAAAATACATTAATCAGGATATTTTTAATACATTTAGTAATTAATAATAATTTAGTAATCGAATTTAACATTTTATGTTTAAATGAATAACTTTTATACCGGAAAATGATATAAACAAAATAAACGCATTTTATACGAAATGTTAAATATCATATTAAATCATAAGATTTTACGGTTCGATTAATCTTTTTTCGATAATTCACGTAAATAATTGAAATATGAATTGTCAATCGGTGAGAGTTTCTTTCGCTTTAGCATTGAGGGCTGAGGTTTCACCACTTTAGCGCCTTTTGATTCCAATTGAGTCTTAACCAAACTTTTGTGCAAATCCATTGTTTTAATGGGTTCAACAATAGTCACTCTCTTTTTCCCTTTATTAGTCGTATCCTTTGTATTAGCATTAGAATTGAGTGATTCATTTTTAGTGAATTTTTTCAGAATCACTTTAAGCCCTTCGCACTGACAAATCGCATCATTCAATTGCGTCTCAATTTGCATTTTACTGCAATTTAAAGACTCGATTTTCATTTCATATCCTTTCCTCTCACAAAACATTTTCTGTTTCCACAGATCATTGTTTTGCTTAATCATTTGTTCGGCATTTTCTTTGCATTTATCGAAATCGCGTCTCAAATTTTCCATATCCGATTCGTAACGATTATTTATTTCAATGGAATCGTTTCGTATTTTATTCAATTCAATAGAATGTTCATTATTTTGACATTCCAATTGTTTTCTGTAATTTTCTTTCAATAGTTTCACATCATTTTCATACTTTTTGTGCATCTCCATAATCACCTCATCCAATCCTTTGTTATGAGATTTGATACGCGAATATTCCTCTAAAAATTAAAATATAATATAAAATTCTAATTACACACGAACCTCCATAACGTGAACATATATTGCGCAACTAAATTCTTATTTATCTTAAAGAGGATTTTCACAAAATTCAAATTCTTTATCATTGAGAATCGAGTCTCAAGAATTTGTTGACGTTACAGGGGAATTGAATATGTGGAGTTCACGTTAAGGAGTTTTTTGAGATAATTTACCACTGAAAGATTCGAATAATTTGATACTCTTCTGTTGCACAACAATAGTCTCGACATAAGAATCGCATTTCACTCTCATCTGTTCCAATTGTGCATTAATCCATTCCTTTTGTTTCCGCAATTCATTCACTTCAGTTTCATACGCAATGATTTTCGAATTTTTCCATTTGAGAAGAGTTTGAATATCATTCAATTCAATTGAATTAACCGTATCTTTTGTGACACTCATTTTGTGATTAATAATAATTAAATAATTATTTATTTAATAATTATTTAATTATTTAATTATATTTATTTTATAACTCTAAACGTTCGAATTTTATATTACGCAATAATTACAGTTTCGAAAGTCTTTATCAACATTAATACAGAGAAAAGTTTTAGAATACTCTTTTAGAACATTTGCATAACGCATGCGCATTGATATATAAATATTTATCTCACGTGACCAAATTAAATGTGTAAATTGTGTTTATTCGTGAATAAAAGTTTTTTTTATTAAATTAATTAACTTAATTAATGTTATTTTTACGATAATTTCAAATGCAACACTCACAAGAATCGTGTCAAAACCAAAGGCCAATCAAAAGACAGAAACAAATGTCAATTTTGGATTATGTTACGCAATCACCGAGACAATTGTCTGTCGAGAGAATGAATAATAAAGGTGATGATTCAAATATAAATGTAAATGATTTGAGACAATCGTTATCAGTACCGTCATCATCGAAACAAACATCCGATGATATTGTATTTGAATCATTCACAAAAAATGAAAATCCACAGATTAATGATAATGAATGTCAAATGTTAACACATTTTGAAGAATCAAAATGTTCATCGTCATTTAGTAGAGAATATATGAATATGAATAATAATGACGATGAAAGCACCGTATGGAGTAATATGACGAACATTAGTGATGTTTTATTTGAAACTGACATTAACAGTACATCCGAAACCATAGACAGTGACATGAATCGTTCCCCTGAGTGTTGTCTCCCATTGACACCCCTAATGCCGAACTCAAATCGTATTATACTTTTTCGTGTTCCGCTTTCACATGACTCCATTCCATTGCCATATCCCTCATCGTACCGCGACTATTGGAATTGGGATTACGTGAAAATGCCGTGCAGTGAATGCAATCAGATTATTTCCGTGAAAATTGTCGATGGAAATAAAGTGACGAATCGTGTCTCGAAATGGAAAATCATAGAAAACAATTTAATTGATAATATAATGTCAATAAAATCGTCATATGATCTCGAAGATGCCATTAAAATGTATAACCCAAACATGGAAAATTTGAATTTTGTTGTTCTTCACCGTCTCTTTAATTTTGAGCGCGATGAGAGTGAAACGACGAACTTTTTTCATAATATTTTACCACAATTAATTCAATACGCAATGCAATTACCATCAATTGTTACTCAATCGGTACCGCTCCTTAAGCAGAAGAGAAATGTTACATTATTTTTAAGTCAGTATCAAATCGGATGTCTTTTAGCGAATGCATTTTTCTCGACATTTCCCAAACGGAATGGTGTATCTTTCGAATACATTAACTTTCCCGATATTAATTTTAAAAGGTATATATAATAAAAATAATAAAAATAATATATATAATAAAAATGATGATTTATTAATTGATAATCATTAATTAATATCTCAATTCTTAGTCTTTTCACCGCTGATGACGATCAAGTGACTGAAATAAAAATTGAGAAATTAAATTGTATTATCAATTATTTTCGAAGAATATTAAAGGAGAAACCGAAAGGAGTGATAAGTTTTGAGCGGAGATTTTTAACGAAAGACGAAAGACCGAATTGGATTAACTCGAAAAAGAGCGTCAATAAAATGCAAGTCCTGTCCAAAGGAGTAATTGAAAAAGAAGGATTTGGCATGCTTCAGGTTGATTTTGCTAATAAATTTATTGGCGGAGGTATTCTCGGGTCTGGATGTGTTCAGGAGGAGATACGCTTTGCCATTTGTCCCGAACTCATTGTTTCGAGACTATTCACTGAGAAACTTTTGGATAATGAAGTTTTGATTATCACCGGATGTGAACAGTTTAATACGTATTCGGGATATGCAAATACATTTAAGGTAATGTCAATGTGTTAATAAATGGAAAAATGTCATGAAAATTTAATTGTGTTTATAGTGGAATGGTGATTATGTCGATACAACTGTTGTCGATGAATGGTCGCGGAGATGTACCAAAATCGTAGCGATGGATGCATTTTATTTTCGTTATGAGATAAGGCACTGTCAGTATCAAATGGAATTGATTGACAGGGAATTGTTGAAGTCGTACTGTGCTTTCTTTGAGAGGAGACAATTGCACCCCAAGAATAAAAGTGCAATCGCATCGGGTAATTGGGGATGCGGTGCTTTTAATGGTGATCCTAAACTTAAAGCGATCATTCAGCTAATGGCAGCATCGGAATGCGAACGTTCTTTGGTATTCTTCACGTTTGGAGATGAGCATTTAAAAGCAGAAATCGAAAATTTCTATCATTTCCTAAAATCAAATCGATTTACGAACGGTCATTTATATAAATCTTTACGGATGTTCGATAATCATATCGAGAGAATTGCTCTAAAGAATCAGCAAAAAATTGACATTTTTAAGTTTATTTATGATTCAAAAGATTTAATTCTAAACGCGTGATACAAACTAAAATACATTCGGTATTAATACAAAAGTATTACATGCAAATAAAGGAGTAAATTAATATGTAAATAAAGTTTAAAATTGTTTTTAACAAAATCAAAATCACCGTATAATGTGAAACGTATAAACTGAAAGCATAACTAAAATATAAAATAATAATTGTAAATTTATTCCGATTTCATACGGTGTAATTTTTCTAAAATATCAATATTTTCTTTTAATTTTTCAATCAGTTTTTCGAGATCATCGCTCTCATTCCGTTCAAACTTTTCAAATATCCCATCACTTTGTATATGATTCAATTGATAATTAATCATTTTTATTGGTATTTTACCACTGTTCTCATTATATTTATCATTAATTTCATCGATCATCCTCTTAAAGTCATTTCTCCACGACATTTCATCACAAACATCAGAATAATATTTGCAAATTCCATGACATTCATTGGTAAACGCAATTAAATTTTCGCGTAATTTTTTAAGTTTTTCATATAAACGAAAATTGACATTTTCAATGCGAATCGATTCATCACCGCAACACAATGCCATTTCATCGTAAAGACCGTTAATCCATATATTGAAATCCTTATCCATAGGAATTGATTCAAATCTCTTCATAATATCATTGACAATTTCTTTTGAATTTCTCATTTTCGGTCGATTATCATAATCCTTAATTAACTGTGAAATGAGTTCATTTGCTTTAGATTCACATGCAAATGCATTCCGTTGCATTAAATCAGACGTTACACGTGACTCAATTGAAGCATCAGTTTTGTTTAACAAAATTTTCTGTAATTTCATTTCACGTGATTTAATTAATTTAAATTTTTCATCCAAAAATTTGAACTGATTTTTTACATCAGACAATTGTTTCTCTGACACTTGTGACGGTCCATTCGTGTCACGCAATGCATAACTAAAATAATAAATAAAATAATAAATAAAATAATAAATAAAATAATTTGAATAAATTAAGTAAATTAAAACATAAACATTAATACATACGCATTAATGTGTGCTTTGGGTACACATGCACCGTCCTTCGCAAGGACATTACAGAGTTCATAGAGCCACAGATTCTTCGTGAATTCGTCTCTTAATCTCTCTTCGATATTAATTAATTCTGATGCCGTAAATTGGTTTTGTTCGTCATTGGATTTCACCAGTGAAATGCATTTCGACGCGACATACATTCGTGACTGTCGTGAGGTGTTTGATGATGAGTGAAATGCCATTATTATTAACGATTATATTTATAAAATGTTAATTATTAAATCACTTAATTTTAATGTATTATTTATGAATCACTACAAATTGTAACTGTCAATATGCGAATCACACGTAAATAGCGCCAAAATTATAAATAGAGGTGTTTACAGTATACATTTTTACAAAAAATACGGTGACATGGCTTTTCGTAGATTCACTTTTCATGGAAAGCCTTTTCCCGGGGATCGCAAACACCTGCAATAATCTATAAAATCTAATTATTATTATAGAATTTTTTACTATAATATTTAATTTGCAAAAATTAATGAAAATCTATTATTTTAATGACTTTTTTGATTCGTTTATATTTTGATTTTCTATGATTTATAATATAAAGGATGTAAACGCCCCCTTTTACAGTACTAACAGTAGTAAAAAGGGGCGTTTACATTAAAAATTTCCTGTATAATATTCAGCACACGTAATTCTATTTGTAATGTCTGCAATACACTTAAACTCCTCTAACTCGACCATAGTGCGAGGGAAATTTTTGTTTACGATAAAGAGAATTTTACGTTAAAGAAGTTAAAATAGCAAAGGTTTGTATATTTCGGTTCGAAGACTTTGTTTGCGATAGAGAGATTATTCGCGTTAGAGGGGTTCACGTTAGATGGGTTTATGTGTATATTTGTTTCTCAATAATTCGCTGTAATTTTTTTTTAAATTTTGCATCCTTAGATGGTACACAATTTTGATACGCAAAGAGATGCTGCCATAACTGTTTTCATATTAATCCTATGCTATCACGTGATTACTCATCTCATTACGAATTAATATTAGTGTATTTGTTTATCATTTGAGCAGTCCAATGACTGCATTTGAATCACGTGATATCAGAGTACACATGTGATGTTATGCATGTATGTCATGTGTTGAGTGTAAACATTTGTAATATTTAAATATTTTATAATTAAAATGAAAAAAATATTTGAATCGGAACCGAAAAAACTGACATCGAAAGAGATGATTTCACTTCCATTGCCAATACCAATGGTAAAGAGTGACGGACAAATGATTTGGCCGTTTGAGGCTAACGTTTGGGTTAATTTCATTGCGAATGTTAATGTTAAGTCAATGAGTGTTGTAATTGAAGATGAAGCATCAAATAAAGCATTATATTTAATGGTATTACATAATTACGTATTATTTTATTAAAAATTTATTTATTTTTAGGGTTATTTTGGAAATTATGGATTCATTAAGAGACACGAAAATACTGATATTAAAATGAATCGGAATTCCGATTTTAAACGGAAACGTTTAGTAAATGAATCGGAATGTGTTAAATTGAATGTGATAAATGAACTCCCATCAGAGTCAAAATACGTATTAAGACATTTCAGTTTTGATGATCCTACAAATGATTCGCCTGAAAATACAAATAAAAGTACAGTTAAAGATGAACAATTAATTGAACCTAATGAATGTGATATGTCAATTGATAGTGTCGGTTCAGAGCAACGCAATGATATATTTAGTTTATCATATGATGAGGCATTTTTTCTATCATATGCTTTGGGGTGTTTAAACGTGAAAAATGCGGAAAGCGGTACATTAATGACAATTGAGCAAATGTGGGATTTGTATTGCAATACGTACAGTAATGATCGGTTATGTTTTCCGGTCCGTTATGCGGCATATCATTATTTCCGGTCCAAAGGATGGATCGTTAAGAATGGCTTTATATTTGGATGTGATTTTATTCTATATAAAGAGGGACCACCATTTTATCACGCATTATATTCAGTGACATTAATAAAGCAGTTAAATGAATGTGAATGTGCGCCTCAATTGAATTGGCATTATATTTCAGGTCTCACACGGGTCAGTAAAAATGTCCGAAAAGTGAGTATATGATGAAAGTTGAATGAACTCTTTTTATAATGATTTACCCAATAACATTGAGTCAATAACCATGACAAATGATTAACTCTTTAGGAAGTACTTTTATGCTTCATAAATGTGCCCGATTCTCTTCAGTCTGACGCATTCAAATATCCCAATTGCATTGAACAGTTTACTATTGAGGTAATTGTTCATTTTATTCGTAAATAATTTTTTTTATCATAATTTAATAAGAAAATTTATAAAACAATTTTAGCTCTTCCATTTAAAGCGATGTGTTCCTTCAAAAAGAACCGATTCATTTGACTCTCACGATTTTTCATAAAACGATCTGAAAAAACAGCATTTTAATGTTTAATATAAATATGAAAATATATATAAATATAAATAAAATAAACACATTAACGTTAAATTTATTTATTTTCGTGCAATAATCACAGAGATTTAAATATTCAGTTTATAATAATAATAAATTCAATTTTTTTTATAGTATAATATTACAGCGTCAATATATATATTTATATTTATATATAAATTATTTGTAGGATTATGGCGATTGATTAACTGACATATCACAGTTATTGAATGTCAGTGGTATATTATGGTGATTTTAAACAGTCTCTGATTATCTTAATGCCAATGAATTAAGTGGAGATATATCCATATCCATACGCACTGAAACAAAATTCGCCAATTTTAACGATAATTGACAAAAGATTCCAAATGTCATAGTGACTCACGGGACTCCATTGTATAAAATATGTCACCGTTTTTGGTGTTTTCATCAGTGCAATTTAATGGCGATTTAATTGACTTTAACTCTTTGTAATCATCGCGGTCGGAGCGGTCAGAACAGCACGGACATTCGTTGAGGGAACTTCGGTTATCATCGGAAGACTCAATTTCCTGCAAATCATTCATACTCGTGGCTAATGAAATGCAACCCCAATCTTCGGATTCGTTACTAATTTCAGAATTGTTCCGTATCTGCAATCGAATCTTTGGCTTATCAATCAGTTGAGCTAATTTTGGTGATGATCGGAACTCTGATGATGATAATGATAGTGAAAGATTATTTGCGATTTCCTTAACTTTCGTTTCCAATTGTAACAGTCGCAGACACATCATTTGACTCTCACTGCAATTACTGTCCTGAGACAACTTCCGTTGCAATTCTCGTTTTTCGCCTAAAACATTAGACTTATCACAGTGGGATAATGTTGATGTGGAATCTCTGTCCGATTCCGAATGTCCATTAATGGAATTAGAATTGTAAACGTATTTAGAAATTGTGTCGAATTTACTCTCCAATTCCTTAAGTTTAGCGTCGAACTCTTTCGAAAGGGTAACGTATTCTTTGCCCTTTAGTGAACTCCGCTTTCTTTCGTGACGCGTTTCAAATTTACTAATTCGTTGTTTCGCCTGTCGTAATGATCTCTCTGAAGTGGTATATTTGCACGTTAAATCATCAATTCTGTTGTTCATTAACATAAGTTGCGCATGATGAGTCTCCTCTAATTGTGTGATATGTTTAGTCAATTTATCATAAGCCAACTCCAGGTAATCATAGTTAGCATATGCTTCTTCGAGTTTCTGACTCATCTCTTTAGCAGTAATATTTGCTTTGTTAAGTTTACGTTTGAGCAGTTTGACCCCTTCGGTGTCACCTGTCGAAGTGAGTTGCATGTTCGGGTCATGTGTCTTAATAACATTTTCGACGATTTTCGTATTAATTTGGTCATTGTAGTAATTAATGTCATTCCAAATGACATCACTAGTATTTGATGGCATATTTATTTCATTCTTATAACTAACAATTGAAAGACTAGACTTTGAGTCGAGTTTCATTATCATGTCCTGACGTGAATTTTTGCTATTCTATTGTGACATTAAAAGGCAGTAATGAGATTAACATATCACCGAAAGATTAGAGTATCATACCCTAACAGCCTCATTTATCACTGATGTCGCTTTTATTCCTGCGAAACTCACATTCCTCCTCTGTTTACCATTTTTATTTGTAAATTTGGGGAATCGTGAAAGAACATCGTACCACCTTTTGCCAGAACAACAAAAATTACTTTAAATAAATTAATTAACTATAAATAAATGTACCATTTTTTCTCTTTTTTGCACGTCCCTTTTACGAAATGTACTTTTTCGGGTGCGGTAATTGATATCGCATACTGATTTCCCGTACGGTCTTCAGCATCAGAGACTTCAACCACTTTATTCATATCAATAACCGCCTGAGGTACTGTTTCTGGATGTTCATCTAATGAATACGTTAATTCTCCATCATCGTAAAGGATAAACCATCGTCTCTGCCACCGCTGTTTAAATACAATTTAAACATTATTATTCAATAATATTACAATTCATTCACATGTATTTTCATATCTTTTAACTGATAAATTATTCAGAATTTTCGGATCATCGTGATTATAACAAATTTATACTGTTATTGAGCAATAAGTTCATAATAAATTTTATATTTATCTGTTAAGAGTTTCCCTAAATAAATATAGTAAAATGATAAAAGTAATCAAATAAATTTGGTGCTGAGTTAAGGCTTAATCCATATAATATATTCATATATTTTGTAATAACTTAAAAAGTACAGGTATTTTCAAAAAACCATGTAAAGAATTGTTAAACGGTATAAATTTAAATATAAACATATAAATTTTTATACTCATTAAACATGGGTTTTTGAAAATATCTGTATATATTCATTGTATAAATAGCACTTAATCATGATTAAACTTACTTTTGTACGATTTGTGTACAGTGAAAAGTCCCAATCGGGAGCCACAAAAAGGTAACCACACTTTGTTATCTTTCGTGAAGACTGTGACAAAATGTAAGAATAAATGTGTCAAAACATGTATATCATTGAATTAGAAATATCATAATTTTAAGTTTGAAAAATGATAAAAATGGCAGATTATTTAGAGGGTGATTTAGAGGTGCCCCCATTCGAGTCTTCCCTATTTTATATAAACTAAGTCAGTGATACTATCATTTTTTAAGTGCATTCCACAATAGGATGCTACCGCTATATTTCTGCATATTTTTAACAGGTATTAAATCATCAATGATATCTATGATATAATGATAGCTCCGAACTAAACTTTAGAAATTTCCTGCAAATAATTGTCGAACCGTTACAAATACCCAAATGTGTCGAATCAAAATTATATGCTATAAAAAGAATATCCGCAAAATAATTAAACAGCCAAATTTAACAAACATTTTATAGGGTCCATTTTAGTGTGGAAAAAATGATTTTTTCAAAAATGTATCATATAGAGTCTAATATTTTATTATACCGCTGATTTACACCCTAAAGTTTAACATCCCATTAGTTTCGTCAATTTTTCAAAACCATTAGTAAATCTAATATATTAATACATATAATACATATAACACCCTCAAATTGTAAAATTCCATTAATTAGGGTGTCTGAAAATACCTATACTTAGGACAATGATCTGCTATTTTAACACCTCTTCACAAATAAATATTTTTAAATTGCAAATTTTAAAAACACAAATCGTAAATTTTCAACTTTAAATTATATTAATATCATAATCTAAACCTCACATACAGCAGAACCTCATAATAATATACGCTCTAAATCATAATTATGGTCATTCTAAATCGCAGATGCACATACAGCAGAACCTCATAATAATGTACGCTCTAAATGATAATTATGGTCATGAAATGATGTAAATTTTTCAATTTCTGATAAAATTTAAAATGCGAACGTCTGAAACGTGAACATTGAAAAATGCATAAAATAAATATGACCGCACAAATGAGTCTGGTATTTGACCGCAATTCAATTGGGAAATTTCTAGTTATTTATATGATAATAATTTATATAATAATATATGAATAGTTTTTGAGAATATTTTTTTAAAAATTAGAAAATTATCGATGTTTGCGATAGTAAAATATGATAATAATAAATTAATAATGATTAATGAAGTCAAAATGATCGGACGAAATATTCTTTAATTAAATCACAACGATAATCTTTTCGGTAATCGCTTTGGTAATTATGATTAATTTCAGAAACTGAACGGTTTAAATTATTAGAATTAAAGTGTATTTAAGTGTATTTAAAAATAATTTAATCGATAATGTTATTCCTGAATCAAATGCGTTGAACTTTCTCATAATCATTTATAAGCCCTCACAATTTATTATCATATGTATTATCTAAAATATATAAATATATACAATAAATATATACATTATCTATTAATTCGCCCATAGTTTAGAGTCAATTGATACCGTTGATCGTAATTATGAGTATCTATTTTCACAAAATTTATTGCATTAATTTAAATATAAATTCGTGGGCAATTGTATTATCAAACATATTAAAATGCAATTCTTAATAAATAAATTATTCATTTTGCAAATAACTGATTTCGCACATATGAAATGATTGATCATTTTAATTAATGTTTGACGCTAAAGTTAACATCCTATAGACAAATTCTTTACTTCAGAATCAAATGATAAGACTGATATTATATAACTTTTACTTGTACAATGCCTATAACCACGAAGCCAGTGACCGACCGGCCATGCAAAGCCAGGCATGCTACATGGCTATGTACGAGTGATGTACATGGCTATGTATAAGCGATGTACATGGCTATGTATAAGCGATGTACATGGCTATGTACGAGCGATGTACATGGCCATATACAAGCGATGTACATGGCTATGTAAAAGCGATGTACATGGCCATGTAAAGCCAATCCTGACATTTCAAATATTGTTAAGGTATTTAGCAAAACCTTTGTACCTAATATTGTTACTGTTGTAAATCACATGCAACTAACTCAATAGTGATTGTAATTTAATATAAGTAAACCTGCCATAGGTGCGTCCCGAATTCAGGTTTTAAAGCCCAAACTTATGATGAATTCAGTTTGTTTCGGTATTATCATATTTTATTTAATGTTTTCATAGGGTGAGGCTCTATTCGTATTGCGATGTGTTTGAACAGGCGTTTTATCACTAACGCCAACATATTGGGATACTAAAGAAGTCACACGACACACAAAAGTACTTTTGTATATATCCGAAGACATAACACTCAACCCCTGTGACACACAATGAACAACATGCACATTCCCGACCCCATTTACCATCGACCATATTAAGAATTACTCTGTTTCTATTGTTAATGTTCACGTAAATGAAAGGCATTGGATCATTAGCAAATGAATGTACCGCATGCATATAAATGGAGTAATTAAATAGTAAAAATGTTTGGGTAATGTTTGGGTAATAAAAGCAAAACAATGGCTTCAATTAGCAGAGGTGATTCGATGAATTAGAATCGTAAAAAGATTTGGCATTTAAGAATGGCAAAAGCCGAGCATTAACTTTTTACATTACATAATAGTAATATTGACTTATTCGGTATTTCGCAATATTTAGCTATACACCAGTGTTCACAATATTTAGCTATACACCAGTGTTCGCAATACTTAGCTATACACCAGTGTTCGCAGCAATTGGACACGCAGAAGTGAAGATGTGTGCACGCGGAAGAGAAAAGTCAACTCAGAATGCTCATTTTGGTCTACACACATCAGGTACACACATGATGTATACACATGATGTACACACATCAGGTACATCAAGCATGTTGTTAAGGTGTGCAATTGAGGGAGAAGACCAAAAGGGGCATACAACGGTCCGTCGGTGATGGTTTTTTCTCCGCATTCATGAATAACAACCCTTAAGTGAGGTTTACATTATTGGTATGAATGCATATGACAAGTGACTCTGTGAGTTGTAGAGTTTTCCCTTAACTCAAATAACAGATATCATTTCACAACAAAGTTTGATGACCCCAATTGAGTGTTCAATAGCCTAACAGTGACTTAACAGTGACTTAACAGTGAATCATACTAATTTTGTATATATTTCTGTACGAATACCATTGCATTCGATATAAAACTTATCTCAAACTAATGTTACATAATGTCAAAACAAAACTAAAAACAAGAAATGAGCAGAAACTAAACGACCGAATAAAGCTAAAGGGTGATTGAAATGAGAACACCATTCTAAATGAGATAAAATACTCCCCAAATAAACATAAACATTAAGCAATGGTACTATTGTCTAAATATTTGTAATTATCTTTATATTTGACAGCGTACGCCGGTCTTTTAGCGTCAAGAAAGGGATTGTTGATTAAAGAACACATTAAGTGTATAGTGATGTATGTATAGTGATGTGTGTATAGTGATGTACGTATGTATAGTGATGTATGTTCGGTATGTTCGAAGTGAGGTACAACATTGTCACGAATAAAATTGAATAGGACATGCCGGGTATGAGTGTAAATACAATATAAGAGCAAATCTTAAAGTCTGAGTCAAGCGAACACTTCCTAAAACTCCCCACAAAAGGTGCAAAAGAGACGCAACAGGTTTTGCAGGTGACTACAGTGTAATCCACTACAGTGCAAACCTGCAAAACACACCATAGTCTATAAACTTTTTATAAATACGCTATTCACAGTTTACTTTAAAGTTTAAAGTATTAACTCCACATTAACTCTGCTCTTTTTGAATATATATATGTTTAAGAGGAAAATTACACAATTAACTTAAGTGTTAGAGATACGTCAATCTCAATACACTCACATTTATTTATTTATTCACAGTTCAATATTAGAAAAGCATTAAAATTTCATTTAAATAAAAACCCAATATTTTAAAGACATATACATATACATAAACTAAAGGCATATGCATATTTCCTTAATTTTTCTTATTTCTTTTAGCGTTTTCTTTATTACTTTAGGAGAAAATAATTAATATCGGGGTTCAATCAATAAGAATTAAGAGGATTTACTTCTGGTAATTTTCGAGTGATTTTCAAAAATAATAAAATAGAATAAACTCATAGATTATCTGAAAAACTTTATAATAAAATAGAATAAATTCATAGATTATCTGAAAAACTTTGTAATTACAAATTTTGTCGTTTCCGTTACAGAAAAAAATCAAATTATTGTGCCGTTCTGTGCCCGAAATTCTTTTTTACTCATTTATTGTTATCGTGAAATAAAAGATAAAAGAAAATACCGTAACACAATGCCAAATGATAGTGCAGAGAACCGATAAAATGTATGGTTAAATGTATGGTTAAATATTTAATTACTATGCACATACGGCTTTAAGTAAATACAGTAAGTAAAGGACTTTTGTGTGTATATTTTTTATATATTATAAATAAAAGCGTTAAATACCGCGTCATAAATACATATTTTCATTATATAAATCAAATTTTACACGACATATTATGTCTACATTTATGGAAATAATTGAATTGCAGTTAAAAAAGTATTTTATCAGAAAAAAATTATGACATTTAAACACATAAAGAAAAGAATGAGTTTTACAAACGTAATGATAAATTTTAGTTCACTCCGAATAAATAAATGAATTACAACTTAAGTTATAACAATAAATGTTATGCATTCTCATGTTATACTTCGATAAATACAATAAGAAAATTAACATAAATTTTACATTTACGTTTACGTTAGAAAAATATAAAAATTAATCATAAAATAGGAAAATGCAAAATAATGTCTTTAGAGACATGCATTAAAAGAGCATTTTTAAAATATTCAAAAATGTGTTTTTAAAGGAAAATCGCTAAAAATAACATTAAATTTACGCGTAACGCACACATTCATTGAAAAATACTTTGGAACGTTCAGCTAAAGCAGCACATGACAATGCTAATGCAGGAAAAGATATTTAAAACAAATTGTGAAGTCTGATGTCAGTCGAGACTCGTAAAACAAATAAATAATGTGCTGAGAAATGTGAAAAATGTGATAATATCCGATAGTAAAGCCATCGACAAACCCATACAAACCCATGAAAACCCATGAAAACTCATGAAAACTCATGAAAACTCATGAAAACTCATGAAAACTCATATAAACTCATATAAACCCATATAAACCAATATAAACATATATAAACCCATATATAAAGTTAGTTTCACAAATCCATACCTTACAACTCTCGAGAGCCTCTACAGTGTGAGCATCTTTAGTGCGGAAACAATTCTGGCATTTCGTGTGGTTAAATACATTTGCCACAAATTTGCGACAATCAACGAGAGTCGTCATAATCCAAATGCACACACCAAATACATAAATACTTGAATATTGCAGCACAAAACGCGCGGTGATATTTGTTGGTGATTTCCAATGTATTACCGGCCTATTTTATTCCTCTATACTGAGGCCCTCTCCAATATAATTACTCAAGAGGCAGTGAAAAAACTATGTGCACTCTTCATACAGGTACAGGTACACACATTTCTGGCCGGAGGCTGTTCAGGCGAACACTCTGCATTCTTATTATTTTAGGTGAATTGGAGAGGGATGAGAGATGCGAGCGGAGAGAGACGGAGAGAGACAGGGAGAGACTGAGAGAGACTGAGAGAGACTGAGAGAGACTGAGAGAGATGGAGAGAGACGGGGAGAGACTGAGAGAGAGACTATAAGAGAGATGCGAGAGGCAGTAACTGCCGAACTACAGACAGTGATTGCCTAAACGCACGCATTTGCATTTGTTAAGGCCCTCCCCCCGCCTCGGGACATACACTCACCCCACACTAGAGACATCGTGTAGAACGCCATACAAATATATACGCTATTACTATATATGTATGATTTGATTAATTCCGATTTATACAAAACTTAACCCCATAATTTTATCTGTTCCTTGCAACTCACAGCATAGCCTTTGGTCAATGGTCGGGTCGTGATTGGGACATCGATAAGGTTTGTGAATTCCAATTCCAATACTCTCAGTATCATGATTGTCCCAAAGGACATTATACTCGACTTAATTGAATTAGTTTCGAAGTAATGTCCTACCATTATATAATGATATGATTATCGTGAAAGTCATTAATGTTTATTCATGAGTTGTGTCCTCTTAAAACAATTGTTATTGTTGTAGAGTCATTTTTCAAACACTTCTAACCGCAGTGTGAACCAAAACCTTATGACCTATTAACTGTAATTATCTCAGAAAAACTTTCCCGAAAGTTGTAGCACAACTCCTGATTAATTTCTATGTGACGAGTATGCTAGAATATATGATAAAATGTATGCTAGAATTGTAACTGACTTGTGTTTTATGTGAAAAACTTTTACTTTCGCATTATTACATGTATTACATGTATTACATGTATCACATGTATCTAAATGGTGTCCTCCAAAGTTTGAAGTCCAAACTTTTTAGCTCAGTCAGTCAATAGGAAGTCATTGTACAGTCCGAACACACAGTGTAAATGCAATAAATTTTCATCTTTCATTATCGAATATTTACGTGATGATTATGTACTTTAGGATTTTGATAGTATTACTTTATTTCGATTATATATGGTGTCAGCGCAGAAATACCGAAAGTGAGTAATGTATTAACTAATATATTATATTCTTCAATTACGATAGTACATAATAGTAATTTCAATTAATTTTACATCGTGATTCTCACGTATGTATAAATGAGGGTATAAATGAATAATGGAGATATTTCTTCTTAATTATAATAATTTATTCACATTATACCGTAATTAATTAATAATTATGCTGTAATAATTAAAGGAAAATTTAAGAATTTTTAATATTACCGCGGTTCAGACACGAGATTCACGAATTTCTATAATTTTTGATTATCTATAGGATTAGATAGGATTAAATAGGATTAAATTAGCAAAAGTGTGAGTTCATTTCTATTTTTATTCAAATCGCTATTAATGCGTAACGCAATTGTATTTTGTTATTCATTGTATTAGACATGTTCTATTAGATATTTGTGTTAAGACACTATTGACAAAAAATATCCCTATGAAAATAGTGTCACAATAATCGCATTGTTCAATGTTAACAATATATGGACTAAAAATTCACATTCTGTGAAGAATTTAAACCTAAGCCAACGAAACTCAATTAATCTTTCATTATATTTCTTTTTGTCATTATCAAAGTTTCTCGTGACAATAATTTACTATGCAAATGTATGGAGTATTGGGAATGCATTAATTCGCGGGGTCAACCGTATTCGTATTGTGCCTTTAGTAATAATGGTAATGATTATATAACGATAATTAAAAAGTGTGTGTTTAATTAGTTTATCACTAAAGTCTGTTGCATATCTGAGGACGGCTCTAATTTAGCATCATTAAAATCTCAAACCCATAAAACTTCAAATTGTGGAAAGAAAGGGTATGATTCGGGGAGAGAGGAATTTGCCGAACCCGGGGAATGGGCATGGCACGTGAGTCTAATTAATTATTATGTTATGTGTTTCAATGTCAGACTTTTGGGAAACTTTCACTTTAAAATATAAAAGATTTAATGATTTAAACAATGGATGATGTAATCTTTTACATGAAAATCCGAAGGATCATGAAAAAATAATAGAAAAAATGATGGAAGTTAAAGATTATTATGCCATAAACCGGTTTAGCACTTAACCATAAACTTGTTGATCATTGAAAATTACGGACATAAAAAACATTCCAAATACATAATGATATAAGAAATTCAATATAATACATAATGATATAAGAAATTTAATATTTCAGATCGCAATACTTGAGTCTTCACGTGATCTCTATGTTTGTGGCGGAAGTCTTATCGATGAGTTTTGGGTACTGACAGCGGCTCATTGTGTTGATGATTAGTAAGTGATTAGTGATTAGTATGTGATTAGTGATTATCTCCGATATGCATTTATGTATTAGGGTTTTCATTCAGAACCGTCGAAGAATCAAATTCTAAAAATAACATTTTTTGATAACATAATTAAGAAAATCAATAAAATTACCGTTTAAATTGGAAAATGTGAAAATTTCCCATTTTTGATGAGTTTTCAATCCTTTTATTGATAGTGTCTGTTCCAAGAGTTTCATTGTATAGTACCAAATACTTTATATATATTTAATCGTATATATTTTATATTGAATCGTTAAGTGCATTCTTTCGTATTGCAGTGAAGTTTCAATCAGAGGATTAAATATTTTTCGGTTCCCTGTAATGTGATGTAAAAAATAAATTTAGCCTCAAATATTTCATAAAATACGGGATTTGATATGAAAGGATAGGAAATTGAAAGAGTTACTTATTGCTTAACATTTTTGCAGATTTACAAATAAATCAAATCAAATATCAATGAAATATATACACACATAAACTTCCGTAACTTGAACTCACTATAACTTGAAAACCTCTATAATTTGAACAGATTTTCAGGACCCGATTCATTTCCTACTTCTTCATAGAAATGAACCTCTTAACTTGAAAACCTCCATAACTTGAATCTTAAACATACTTTGAAGAACCCACAATAGAAAAAGAACCCCCTAACTCGAATAATGTGCGAAAATTATTAGTTTAAGCTCTACTTGACATACGCAAACGTATTATTAATAAATAATGCACATATTTGTAGTTAAATAATTTGAATCATACATAATAATTGTAGATAATTAAGATTCCCGTTATTTTGAATCACATTAATCAAAATGAAAATCGTATTATTAATTAAAATTTAAATAAATCTTAAATATAAACTCAAATAACTAATTACTTTTAAATGAATTCAATTCTGATATAAATGGGTATAAAATATTGATTTTATAAAAAAACAAAGTTCTATTTTTAAAAATATTTTTTATCGTGAACAAATATTTTGGACCGTAATATGTTCAATTTATGGGGGTTTATGTGTACGTGTAAATGTGTATTGAAATATATATATATTTGAGTAATTTTAAATGCTGTTTATTTGCATTTCTCATCTCAGAAATTTATTGTCACCCTTGGTCGACATTCGATGTGCCAAGGGGCACGTAGGGTGTATAGGGTGAAAATTTAATGTTTTTTCTTGGAGGAGGGAGGTCTTTTATGCATTTTCCTAAGAATTTTTTGGCCAATTTTACTTGGGAAGGGGTGTAAGTGGGACCCCCATGGTCCCACTTACACCCTACCCTTGACAAAATCTGCTTATCGTATTCTTTTATTTAATTTCACGGCACTTTCGAATAACACTGATTATTTATTCTATTTGTTAATTCATGATTCTTAAAGTGAAAAAAATATTTAAAGAATGACATTTCTAAATAATTTCTTTAAAAAAATTATTTTTCATATTTTCATGCCTTTAATAATGCAATTACTATTTAATTATTAGTTATGATGTATTCAAATTCAATCATATGATGTATTTTGATAGACGTTTACACAAATTTGAAGGACATATAAACCCAATTGTATGTTTTGTATGTAAATCCTTTCATTATTTAATTTAAATTTTTTGATAATTTCACGATTTGAAAAATTGCATTTAAAATATTAAAATTTATTCTTTACTTTTGGATATTACGAAATGAAATTTTTCTAAATTACAAACACTGAACCACTTTTAGCAAAAGTAATACATAACTGTAAAGTGATTAAATTTTTTAGAACAAATTGTAGGGGATTAATTGTATTGGAAAATTATTTTAGCACATGAAATAGTGAATTATTTAATCGTAGATAATTAATTAATTAATTAATTGGTTGAATGATGCTTTCATTCACTTTATTATAGTTATATTTTTAATTATTAATCCATTTTCAAATACTTTTATTATTTTGATGATTTTGATAAAACAAGAATTTAATTTATAATTTATAATTTAAATATATTGGAATGGGACAGTGATAATGAAATAAGAATTAAAAATGATATTTCTTAATAATAACAGAAATATATTGATTCATAACGAAATTCATGATTATTCATGAAATTTTTGATAATACATGCAAATTATATAAGTTAATTTGGGTTATTTTGATATTTCATAAAAATTACAATAATAATAGACGATCATATATTTAATTTGATTTAAATTATATGTCATATAAATATACATTTCTTTATTATTCTTTATAATGCTTATTTCTACAAAAACCTAATTTTACGGGAAATGATTACATTATTTATGAGAATTTCCCGGTACCCTCATGCAAAACTAGTGTCATCCCCATGATTTTTTGCCATATAAAAGCCCTAATCTTAATTAGTTTTGCCCTCATATACTAAGCGATAGCATATTTCCTGATGAAATAAGTAAATTAATGATAAATAAAAAGGGTTTTCGTGTACAAACATATGTTGTTTTGAGGCAAAAAGTATAATGAATGTCCTCATTTCGATACTTTAACATTTCCCTAATAAAAAAGATATATTTTTTCATTTGAAAACAGCAAAACTCCTCAGTCTTTGAAAGTGAGAGTCGGTGAATATGACGTTTCTTCAATAAAAGAGCCGGAGACACATGAAGAGTACACAGTTGAACATATCATTTTACACCCACAGGTAAATAAACATAATTGCTATTTGACAACCAATAAATGTGTATTCATTTTTAATAAACAGTTTAACAATAATACATTGCAAAATGACATTGCGTTATTGAAGTTAAATAAACGCGTTAAAAAGAGGGTTAATGTAAATATAATATGCATACCTAATGAGACAATCGCGATTGGATCTGACCTCTTAAAGTCAAAGTGTTTCATAACAGGATGGGGGAGACGCACTGAAAGTGAGTCAATTATTGCCAATTTATTGGTGATTTATTGGAAATTATCCTCACCTTAAAGAGTATTTATTTGTTTGATAATAAATTCAATTTCAATGCATTCAAATTCTATGCATTGAAATTCTATTTATTATTATACGAATTAATACCCAATGATTAAATCAATTATTGTTGATTATTCATACCGACCTCATTTATTCTCGTGAATTATCAATCATACAGATACAGTCAAAACTTAACTGATAACCGCCTTAACTATCGACCGGTAATGACCTCTCATTAATAATTCCAAGACAATTGAATCCTGTTTGGCCATTACCTGTCTTAAGCAATCATATAAACATATTTTACAAGTTTTTAGCATAATTTTCAGTGAAAGAAAGTTTTGAATTTACTAATTAATTAGGAGTGCATAAATTATGGATCATGAATTGCAGAATATTATGATAATATGCAATGAAAGGGAAAATATTTGAAAATTATTTGAATAATTTTATGATATATTATTTCTTATGGCATTTGAAATATTTTTAAGATTCCGATCATTCGTTAATTTTGAAAGAGGTAAACGTCCCGATATGGGATCAGAAGGAATGTCAAAAGATACTTCAAAAGCAATTCGGTGGTAATTATCAATTACCAAAGACGGCTCTTTGCAGTGGAGCCGAGGGTCGTGACGCGTGTGATGGCGATGGTGGCGGTGGGTTATTCTGCGAGCACAACAATACGTGGTATCAGATTGGGATTATAAGTTTTGGCATTGGCTGTGGCAGAAAAGACAGTCCCGGAGTGTACACGAGAGTATCATCATATTCGAAATGGATTTATAAGAATGCCGTTCAATAACATTTTAATGTATATGCACTTCGAGAACATTTTAAACATATTCATGCACATAAATAACTTTTATATATGTAAATGCATTTAGAAACATATAACATAATATAACATAATTCACGAACGATGAATGCACACTGAAAATAGTAAATTTATGGTGCAAAAATTGTTTATTATTACTATTCAAATGGTGATACGAGTATTTTGTATTAAAATTGCATATGTAATTTCATTTATTTGTTTTATCCTGTTTTTGGCCGTTTATACTTATTTTGTCTTTTGCCGCTTCTCGAATCGACTTCACTCGAACTCGGCCAATAGTCCTGTATCGGTGTTCCGGTCGATTGTGATATCCAATCAAGAAATTTCTGTACCTTAACGTACACACCGGGAACTCCCGGTTTTCCACAATCGATACCCCATCTTTAATAGAAAATATATCGAATCAAATTATATAATATTAAATTATGAATAAAATAATTATAATAATAATTAATTATAATGCTTTGCGAAAGCTATAATATTCTATAATATTCTTAATGTTACGAGTATTGGATTTTAGTTAATTAATTAAACCAAAAATTGATTTTATACTAATTTTAGGATATTTTTGCGCTTATCTATTGTTTATAATCAAATACTATTACAATGTTTATATGCATCAAAATATTAATTGAAAAACTAATATACCGTTAAGTCGCGCGTATATCTGACACTTAAAACTCGACGAAACCCTATGCAATAGTTGAACAAAACCTGACTGATG
>LBFL01021295.1:2546-18859 GCA_000988845.1 Hypochthonius rufulus
ATAAGATTTTGTGACTTAAATCTAATTGCACCAAATAAAGGTGAAAAATATCGGGTTTTTTACAGATATTAAATTATAAATATTTTTTAAAATGTTTTTGGTTTTGTTATTTTTGTATTTTACAAAATTGCAAAACTATTGACAGTATTATACAGTGTGTATTATACGGAGAATATTGAATCCGTATTCTTTTGTTTAATTTTTCCAGAAATTGATCATTGCGCAGGACAAACCAAATACATACAAGTACCTTATGTATGTATTTGAGAAAATCGAGTAAACTTTTTGTGCAGTAAGAGTTCATTTTTTACATTTACAATATCAATAGTACCGGATGGACCAGAAAGAACTAGACCCTAATGTGTGTATATATATGTATATACATATATGTGTGCTATAAAGATTATATTCAAATATCAAAACTCTTATTTTATTTATTGAGATGTTTTTCAATAAAATTTATTAAAAATGTATTAATAAATGAAAAACATCACTAAGATGCGCACCATCATTATCCATACAATCAAAGATCAGATTTAAATAATTATCAATAATTCTATTGCATTTTCTAAAGGAATATTTATGATTTAATTTTTAATTTAAGATTTTTAAATAAAAATTCGTTCATTTATCGGATATCGTATCATGATTAATGATTAATTAACTTTAATTAATGTAATTTCATTAAAAAAAAATTAATGTTTATATAAATGACAAGTGATCGAATAGTACATGCATAGAGGGTTTAGTTCTTTCTGGTCCATAGGGTATAATGCAAATGTATTGTATTATTGACTCTTTTAAATATCAAAATGCCACAGAAATAACACAAAATAAATTTAAAATTTTTTGTTTTAAACTAGATTCTTCCATAGAATGATATGCTGTAAATTAAAAATGACATTCTACAGGGTCTTAGGTATGCATTCCAATAGAATTAGGAGAAACGTGATAACTTGAGTTGTATGGTTTTTCCTGCTATGGTGCGATCAATTGTATATAATAATAATATTATTACAGTATATATTTTATATTTATATTATTAGTTTATTAATTTATATAATTTTGCACATTTTGATTTATGAATCTTTTTGTTTGTGTTAAACGTTAATGTTTAATTTATAAAATGAATAATTTTATATAAATTCTTAAATAATTGCTAAAAATTAAAAAGAAATTTTCTATTGAAATGGAAATGTAAGATTTTCTTTTTTTCACTTTTAATGTAAAACGCAATTCATTTATTTTTTGTTAATATTGTGCAATAATGTGTTATCTCATTTAATCCGAAATACAATTTGTCATACAATAATGCCATAACCCTAATTCGTCAAACATTGACCATTCATTTAAGATTAATCTATATATTTCTATAATATTGACGCACCCATTGTATGCATTTTTATCACACAATGCAAAAGTGTCATTAATATTTGCCTAAATGAACATTATTGCGATGCTCCAATTGTTGAAAGTACATTTAGTAAATTAATTGTATATAAAAAGTTTTGGCCCCATTTTCAATTGTGAAAAACTCTTTTGGATTAGATGAGAGCCGTACTCATATATTAAGTGTGATCATTTATTTACGTCGTGTGCCCTCATAAAAGAGTTTGTACGGTGCTGAAAAATGCGCGTATTTAGGTTCAAATGTATTAGAAAACAATTTTTTGTCAGAACCTGACAATTCTGAACCCTCTTTTCATTGAAATTAATCTCTTCGCTACCATATGACAACCGTAATTTATACCCTTTCCGATGGTACTCACATTCTTATTGAATTTTTTTCATTATGATTTAAATGACGGTTCATTTTAAAGGGCTTACGGCACACTTCAATATATATATATATGCGTTGAGACTCTACTGAATAATAAAATGATTTGCATTGTACATCATTGTTGAGGTGAAATTCACCAAAAAGAAAAGGGTATTTATTCAATTGAATTATCCTCGCATTTGTGAACTCTTTGATGAGAAACGGGAGTACAATCATCAGTTAGACATACGATTATATATATATAAACCTTTAAAATTTAGTGATAAAAAATTTCAATTCAAAACACTTTTGGGCGGAGTACTTTTGTATTTAATGGGCACGAGAAATGCAACAGAAAATGAGAATATAAATGAATTTTGTGAACCTTATGAATGTGTGTATATATATACGTGTATATGCGTTTTAAAGTGAAGTAAAGTGAAAGGAGAAAAATTATACTCTGTTAATAGTGAGATATTTGTAGTGAGACATTTGTATTGTAGAAAAATTATCGCACGCATTTGTGAATCTTTTGTCACCATCCAAATTCATTGTGCCCCTTTACCCGATTTGGGATTTTTGTGCAACAATATATATGTGTCCTCTATTTTCAGTATGGTAATGGTGATAAGTTCCTGATGCAGTTAATCACTCCTTTCACTACACAAACTGATCTCGTGTTGTGACTCATTTTTCACTCGCCAATGAAAATACCGAATAATACCGAATGAAAAATAAAGAGTGAATCAAAAAGAGTGAGGAGAGTGTTAACATTGGCGTATGTATGTATTGCTTTTTTGGATTATATTCGGGCTTTGGCCTCATTTGGACCCATAAGGGACCACTCTTTTTCGTTGGAGACTAATATTTTCATGTCTTCATATACATGTTATATATTGGAAAGTACAATAATAAATAAATAGAGCGTCAATAACTTAATGCTGCGAACTTTTTATATATGTGATCATTTCTGTATTTCTCCATCACTATTGTTATTAATAATTCATCAATTTTGGCCCTAATTTTGACCCCTCTTTTATCCCTCACACAATTTCCATTCGTATATCCCAAAATATAGCGTCAAATCCTTTCAATCGACAGAAAAAGTATCATTAATAATGGCGTTGTCCTTTAGTGTTGAATGTCTTTTGCATCAGTATGAGTAACACTGTGAGATGATCAAATGAATTGAATTGAATAGAGATGTGTTTTCGCATATGACTATTTCAATGGTGTAAGAGTGTGACAAAAGTGTGCGTATCTCAAGTTTCCGACACGCGTTTCACTTTTGCGGTAATTCATAATGGTAATGGTCTGTCGTAACACCCCTTTTTGGCAAGTTTTGGACAGTTTTAGCCCTTTTAGAGTAACCATACGTATAAGTGACCACTCCATTGTAATAGTTTCTGCTGTTATGTCTATTGATGTTGTTTTTGTATTTAATATACGAATATTAACATTTATTTTTCTTTCGTTAACAAAAGCTTTCACCGCAGTCTTATTTTAATTGACGTTAACATACTTTTTAGTCTATTAACAAATTATTTTCACTCATTTTCAACACTGAACTAAAAGTATTATGTAAATCTTATATGTTAATGAAGGAAAGTGTTTTGTTAAAGCGAGTGAATATGCACAGATGCAATGAAAACTTTTTGCTAAATTATATAAAATTATATAAAATAAATGTTATGCACGCACTCAGAATATTGTATAGACTGCAAATAAATTATGGGCATATTTTAAGTAATTTAAATATTGATTAATTTTATTAATTTCTCTACTTAGTCAGATGGTATTTACAATTATAATAATTTTC
This sequence comes from Hypochthonius rufulus, assembly GCA_000988845.1. Taxonomy (NCBI): domain Eukaryota; kingdom Metazoa; phylum Arthropoda; class Arachnida; order Sarcoptiformes; family Hypochthoniidae; genus Hypochthonius; species Hypochthonius rufulus. The sequence continues at coordinate 6,125 of LBFL01021295.1, forward strand.
TCCAAGTTTTTTCTATGAAAATTTATTGCAAATTAAACAATTCTACTCTTTAATCGAAAATCTTTAATTAAATTATTAATTATTATTATATTTACTAAAATTATAATTTATTTTGGAATTTAATTTAATACTGAATTTAGAAATTAAATAGAGATTAAAATTATAAATTATTTTGTAAAATTAATTACGATATTTAAATTGTAACTTAACATATAATTTTAAACATGACTTTGAATTGGACTTTTACTTTTGACAAAAGTTAATTGTTTTATTGTAAACGTGAATTAACATCGATGTGTACTGTAACTTAATATTTGTAATAATTATATATAATATCTGCAAAAAGTGAACAAAAGATTGCGGGAATATGATGAATTTGAAATTATTTTGCAATTTTCTATAACTTTCACTGATACTAAAATTTTAATTAAAATTAATTAATTTACTGTTAAAACTTTTATTAACGGTCAAAATTTTAGCGTTATACATAAACCTCCGTAAATTGAACCCTTTATAACTTGAAAACCTCTATAATTTGAACAGATTTTCAGGATCTGATTGATTTCCTATACTTGTTGATAGTAATGAACCTCCCAACTTGAAAACCTCCATAATTTGAATGTTGAACATACTTTGAAGAACCTATAATAGAAAGAGAATTTTCTAACTCGAATAATATGCAAAAATTGTTAGTTTAAACTCTACTTGACATGCACAAACATGTATTCATAATACATAACGAAAATATTGTTAAATTCAATTTTACATTATAATTGTACATAAGACTTTACATTAAGACTCCCGATATTTTAAATCACATTAATCAAAACGAAAATCACATTATTAATTAAAATTTAAATCTCCAAAAATAAACTCAAATTACTCATTAATTTAAAATGAATTTGATTCTGATATAAATGGTAATAAAATATTGATTTTTATAAACAAAAAGAAATTTATATTTTAAAAAATTTATTTTTCATGAACCTCTATAACTTGAAAACTTCCATAACTCGAACAAATATTTTGGACCGCAATATGTTCAAGTTATGGAGGTTTATGTGTAATTATAATTCTATAGCTTAAATTGATTCCATAGTGTAGGTCAAATGACTTTTTTGAATAAGTTTGAAATAGAGCTGATCATTTTAACCGGTTAATCTTAATTTTAACCTTAAACCTTAAGGTTAAAATTTTTATAGTTTTAACTTAAGTTGAAACAAATCTCAATTATATAATAATATATAAATACATATTAAATATTATAATGTAAGTGCATTTAAATCAAAATTTATAAGATAATTTTAAAATATAAACTGTAAATTAATTATTGCTGTTTATTCGGTAATTTAAATGCTATATTTTTCTTTAGTTATGATTTTGACCAGAACCATATTATTTAATGCTATATAGAATACAAATTAAAATAAATTTATTATATACTTTTTTACTATTTTACTATTTTCATATAACAAATACTAATGGTCATTTCATTTTGAATAATACATATTGAATTTAGTTAAGTTTTAAGTTAATTTTGCATTTAATGACGAACACTAAAATTGCGAACTGTAATTTATTTTTTGAAATATTTTTGTCGATTTATATAGTGAATTACTTGGTTTTTAAGTGATATATAAAATTTATATTATACATAAATTGTATGAAAAACTAGACAACATTTATATTAAAATAAACCATAAACTATAATTTAATTATATATATTAATCTGGTAATTTAATTTAGCAGTGAATACTGATAATATTTGATAAGGGTATTAATCGTAAATTATATTTTTAAATTAAATTTTCTGCAAATATTTTTGTTATGATTATAAGTATTTTATAATGATTTTATGATTATTTTTTCTTCACTTTATTCTAAATTAAAATCAAATTTCTCATTTAATTCGAGTTTAAAATTACGAGAGTTGCGCATAGAAATGGAATTTTAAATATAATAATGAACTTAAATAATAATAATAATTATATTTAATGCAATTTATTTTGTGCATTGAATCTAATTGTCGCACAATGTGCGTAGCACCGGGGTTTTTCACTTGTTCATTAATTAATAATATATATAAAAATATATGTTGGATTATTTTTGATAAAAATCATATTTATGACCATAACCATACCGCGACCAATGGTCACTTTATAATTAGCATAATTACGCTGTAATCATTGCATTTTCTCATCAGAGACGAGATGAAACGATAACTTAAAATTAATACATTTTAACTTTAATTTATAAATGAAAAAATTTTATTAAAAACATTCTATAGTATTAACTCGAATTTATACTTTCAATATCATGATAATTATTTAGGTTTATATTTGAAAATAAATATATTTCTATATATAAATGTTGCGTCTACATTTTGCAACAATTTATATTTGGTTATTTACGAATTGTAAGTATAGATTGAATATGGGGCTTTAATTTATAGGAAATAATTTATCAATTATCGCAATATGCAACATAAGATGCGAAGCATCGGCGTTCCGCGTTTTAATTAAAATTTTCAAATTTTGTTAAACAAATGCACTTTATAGTCTCTTAAATATGAAATTTCTATAACTTATTATATACAATAACAATAATAATTAATATAAATATAATTTATCATTTCAGATATTAAAAATTCTTTCATTCGCCGAAGAATTATAATCCATAACATTCATTTGCATTTATGTCCATATATGTCCACATATAACATCAGAACTGAAATAACTCGAAAAGGTATGTCAGAATTTTGTTATTCTATTTGTACATTTGTATATTCCAAATATGCGATGATGAAAATGGAAAAATTTAATTTCATATCCCAAAATATAATACATATTTAAATTGCGATGCGCTTTTTGAATAAATATTGTATATAAATGAATGTGTTCTTTTGCCATGAGTTATAACAAAATGCAAATAATGAAACTGAAAATGAATTATGTGCCCTTTCGACATATGTAATCATCGTTTTCCTGTTTTACTTTATTTTATTTTATCGTTTCTCTATTGTCATAAGTCACTCAGCAAAAGACAATTTTCCCATTCACTGTGTGCCGCTATTAAATAATACAAATATATATTATTATTCCATTTTTCAATGAGAAAATTTTTAAGCGGAAATTTTTACGATTAAATTCCAATTTTCGTGAATCGTTCCAATAATGTTCATCTAAAATATATATAAAATTCATAATAATATTTTTATTGGGAATTCATTCATTCAATTATTATTCATAACTTTAGAGATGTGAAAATAAATTGTAAAAGTAAAATGCGAAATGATTTTTAGTTTCAATCATCATTCATAATTATATTTTTCTATAAATAAATATATTTTGATCATTATTATTATTATTATTTTGATTATTATTATTATTATTATGCAAAAACACATCACGAATCGACCCAAAAAATGTACGCAAAAATATTCATTTACTTTTCGTGAATATATTTTTCTGATCATAAAAATTGATTCGCGATTTGAAAGTCAAACAAAAAACAATCATCGACATGAAAAGCAATCGCTTCACGTAACGATGAACAATTTGCAAATTCACATTTCCATTCACATTCACATTTTCACATTTGTTACTGTCAATTGCAATATATTATAATGATTTTTGTATTTTTTTTCATTTTCTTTTGTATTCTTAAGGAAAATTAACTTTACACTGAATCATTTTTCTGTAATTCAAATCACATATACGCCCCCATTTTTCTACATTATCCTACGAAAAATCTAAAAGAAAAAAATTAATTATCCCATTTTTTTCTCTTTTTTCTCTATTTCCTTTGACAATACGAATTCACTTTAATATTCAATCGCATTATTCTGCGCCAATAAATTTAATTGGAATTACAAAAATGAATAATATTGACAATGGATGTGAGAGACACGATGAGAGTTATGATATTGGGTGTTGATTGAGTCAATGTTTTTTACCGTATACATTATGAATGACGACCGTAGAAAAATGATAATTTTTTTCTATTATTAAATATATATTTTCGGGGGAAATATTTATTTACGCCGATACAATAAAATCAATTTATTGGACCGTTTGACACATTAGTTTGATGCTTAAAATTGTTTTACTGTCGAAAAAATATGTCAGAAATTGGATTTTTTACTGCATCCTGAAAATAGCCTAAAAATTTTATTACCAGAGATAGACCGGTACGATAATGTCATTATAAATGATTTCCTGTACTGAAACTTCACTGTATCCATCTCTAGTACAGTGTAAGTAAAAAAAATCCCCTCTAAAATTTGGTTTACAAAATACAACCGCCTAAACCCGCATTTTCCGCTCCATCTTTGGCATCGACAGGTGTCAAAGGTCATAATGGCATGCATTTAAACTGTGACAGGACTTTCACTGATTCTTATCTGATATCCCATTCCTAAGTCATTTGGACTAAGAGCTAATGTCAAGATGCTGATGGGGGACCTGAGGTGGAACCTGTGGTTGAGGATCACATTCTAAACGCAAAAACCTTTTTTATTTAAATAATATAATCCCAAAGAAAAAATTGTTCATTTTGTTGTACTTAACGCCAACGCAATGCTATTATATACGATATTATATATTTGAGAATATACAAATGGTGATTCTATCGCCATATTCACTCTCTTATCGTAATAAGAAATAAGAAACACGCATATACATACATATACATACATACATATATGACTGCCGTAAGTGACATTAGTTTTTCCTTTGATCTTTGCACGTGTTAATGTCAAGTAAATGATTGATATTTTTTCTTTTTATCATATTCTTCTATTATCGTTACAATTTCTGTTCAATCCATTAGCAGAGGCCTCCAAAAGGTGTTACGTTTTATGCATTATATTATGGTGAATGATCAATTATTTTGATTAACTGTCCCATGAAAAGGGCGGAAATGATCGTTTTGATAACTTCAGGAGTGAGTTAAGAATTATTTTTTATTCTAAAGGTTCACCTACAAAAAAACATTTAAATTTTCCATACGACAAGAGAATTGTTAATTCTCTTCTCCCATCGCTATTTGGCAATTGATTTGCATTTAATTTAAATTTTAATTCATTATTTAAATGTTTTTCTGAACCTAAAGTAACTGAAAAGTCATTAAAAAAGAGTTCATTTAAGTTTCTTGTATATACATGTATATATGTTTATATTCCCATTTGATGATTACACTCATTCAGTGCGATAATTAATTACCGATACTCTTTTAAGTTCCTGTTTCTTTCATATGATTATCTAGAATATTCTCTCACTCCTGCTGCTGAAAGGGTGTGTCGAGTCGATTATTCATTTTGTAATTTCCGTAATTTCTTACGCTTTTATCTTCGGTTTTTTGTTGCTGTAAGCGAATTCTTTTAATCCCAATGTCATTGTTGTTCATTGCTGTTCATTGCTGTTGAGTTCCTTCGTATATATCTGTTTCCCTTCAGACAACAGTTGAGAGTCCTGTTGCGGGGCAATTTACTCGTTGTTCATTTGACCATTATCTTTATCATACACTCATTATCTCAATTGTTGATCATCGTGTTGTTGCACATCGGTGAATACATTAATTGCGTTTGTGTCTTGTGTCCCGTCTTTTCATATTTTCAGACTAGAGTTTTATAGGTACATTTATATTTTTATATTTAATACACATAAACCTCTTTAACGCAAACCTCTCTCCTATAATTTAAATAATCTCTATAATGCAAACATTAATTTTTGACCAAAATTAGCAAAGCTTTTACTATTACGACATTTGTGCAAAAAACTTCTCTACGGTAATATATTTTCAAATACAGTACAATGCAATTTAATATTAATATGTTCAGATAGACAGGTTTATGTGTATGTACCCAATTTTCCATTTCCCACATCTGTTTTTGGACGGAATATTTATCATTTCGGCCGTTGCAATTGCAAAATGACTAAAGAGGGGTTTTCATAGGATAAGAATCAGTTATTTGCATCTCTCTGATAGTGCATGAGACATTTGTCTTCACTGTCTTTGTGTGTATACATACGTATACATGGGGTGAGTCATTGTGTTATTTAAGATTTAGACACATGTACTAACTCTAAGGGTTAAATATATAGAGTTTTAAGTACATTATTAAAGTCCCGCCCCTAAAATCTTTTATTCATTAGTATTTTATTCATTAACCCTTTAAATACTCACATAAATTGAACATAATTGTTTCGAAAAAAATAATTAAAGTATCCCAAAGATTGAGATAATAACACGACTGAAGGAATAATAATACAGGATAAGGATGGAGATAAATATTATTTTTTAAACTTTATTAATGATTTATTTATATTTTGAGACATCACATTTGACATTAAACATTTCCAAAATATCATTTATAAAAATTTTGTTTAAAAAATGGTAATAATAAATGACTAAACATTTAATGAATATATTTATATATTTTTAAAAAAGTTAAAGATAATTAAATGCTATTTTTGGCAAATTTTTTGGTCATATCATTTTCAAGTGACAGTGTTTAGTGTGGTCCTTAATTCACGACGTTTCCCCTTCTCCAATGACATTGACTTTTATCAGTGATCATAAAAACAGGCTTTTCATTTGCGTGAGCGAATTAATTGCGGAAATTTAATTGCGCCTAAAGATAGTGTGTGTCAATTGATGAAAATATTCGCTGATCCTATTATAGTGGAGAGAATCTTTAGAGAGTACGGGTCTCAGGTATCCCAAAAAATACGGGACACATGAGACCCGCATGGGTCAGTCCCGTGGAACAGTCCCGTAAGGGTCAGTCTTGTGGGACAGTCCTGTAGGGCTCGTGTCCCGCAATAATACAACGATTTGTTTTACAAAAATTCAATAAATTTACATATTTGCATAGAGTGTTCCGCATGTCCCGCACTCTACACGCAATGGTCCCGCATTTTGACCTGAGACCCGTATTAAAGAGAGAAACTCATAGAGAGGCAATGAAATTATCGAATTAAAGAATCATGAAAAATCCTCTGATTGATGATGATAATTGTAAATTCACTGTATTTTTGGGTGCACTTTTTTCAATATTACATTTCATATGTGTTTGTTACATGACTATATTCACGTCACACGTGATTTATCAATTATAATTATTTATCAATCATATAAATAAATGTTATTTATGAGTACAGTGCCCGCGAATCGTTTTATTACGTAATAAGTGAAAGGAAATGAAAAGATTTTTTCTCTTTCATCTGATAACGTCATACTTATACTTACCCTATGAGCAGGTGTTTAATGCTAAATATGGACACAAAAGCAAAGGACACGTAATTATTTTGGTAATTTTTTGGTAATTTTTGGCAATTTTTGGCAATTTTTTAGATTAGAAAAAGAAAATCGTATTTATAATATATTCACCCACAAATGAGTCGTTTTTCTTTAAATTGCATTTTAGTTTTTTGTGTAAAAATATGTAAAAAGCATTTATAAAAGCATATGTCTTATCAATAAGTGCTAAAGAAATTTACCATTTCTTAATATGTTAACTGTGATAAGATTTGTACAGAACATATTCGCATTTAAATTGTGATATTTGAAAAAATTGAAACTTTTTTTTAAATTTAAAGTTATTTGTTGAGTATTGATATATACGATTTGCGTGCCGATGATTTAGAGATTCGTTTATATGAAACACATTTAAGTTTTTTGACGCGACATACAACAGTGTCATGATATGTGATATTTGAAAGTTATTAGCCTCAGTTTTTTATATTTAGTTTCACATTAAATTAAATGCATTTTTATAAAATGTAATTTTTATCATTATCAGTGAAAGTGAAACTAAAATGTTTTTTTAAAGAACTTTCACCGTATGATATGAAAAAAGAAAATTAATAATATTTTGAATTTATAAATTTTAAAACTCAAAGTCTTTGACAGTAAAATGTTAAGAGATAAATAATATGACATTTGCTAATTTTAAAGCACCCGAAAATGACATCATCTCAATTCATGGTGATAATCATATTGACCTTTTTCAATGAGAATCTTATGCTTTTAAAAAATTTAATGAAATATTTTTAAATAAATTTTAAAATAAAATCGATTTTTTAATCAAATGAAATAATTGATTTATTTTTTTTAAATTATACTAAAGTTCGATAAAAGGTATATATACGAATGCTTTAAGAAAAGCACAGCGCTGATCAATTATTATATAAGAAACTCATTTCAAAAACACGTCTCCCATTTAATTGAGGTGCTCATAGAGATTAAATGCATATAAAAAGTTTTACCACAAAAAAATCCTTTAACAATAAAAGTCACAAAAGTTAAGGTACAAATACAATAACGTTAAAAAGTAATGGAATTTAATGGATTCGAATGATGTCAATCTTTTGATTCCGCACATTTTCTTATCGTTTTTTATTCCGATTGATGATTGAGATTGAGAATGTTCTGCTTCTTTAATGCTACGCCTTTGCGATTCGGTGACTGTCATGTCTTATGAAAAATCGGGCACTGAACCCCCACCCCAATGTGAACCTTTTGTGTGTAATTTTTAATCGTATGGCATAAAGTGGTTCCTCACACTAAATGAATCACTGCGATACTGCAATTAGGGGTTAAGAAAATCATTAACGTGTACATAAAAAAATGTTTTTGATGTGTATATGTGTGTACCCTCAGATCAATGATGAGTGTGAAAATATTGCTAATATTTTATAGCAGTGGGTTAATGTTAATCACGATCATTTGGGAGTGTTCGGCTTTTTTTGGGTGTCACCCCCTGACCCTATGCCTATGCTTATGCCTATGCCAATGCCTATGCCTATCAATGTTCGGGGAAATTAGGATCATAAAACGCGACCGATTTTTTATGGCTTCAGTTTCAGTTCATTCATTTTCATGAACATTTTTTTATGATCGTTAATTATGTAAAACTGTTGCTTAACATATGTGTTAAAAATCAGAATATGTTAAAAGGTAATATCTCAAATACCTTTATGATGGGCATAGGTATAGACATAATGTATGTGTATATGAGATGCTGAGGATGGGATTTGATCGTATCACGGATGTTCAATAACATTACCATATAATTATTGTTCACTGTAAAAATCATGAAATAATATGGTAAATTATTTCATGTTTTTCAGTTAAACCGCATTTAAATGACATTTAACAGTTAATGTATTTTTATTTGTATTGTAATTGATATTATAATCTGAAAGTTCATTGAACCCTCCTAATTGAAAGTTCCCCTCAAATGAACCATTGGTGAAAGCATTACTAATTGAAAGGTTTTCTTTAGTAATTATATTTCATTCGGGTAATGAATTATTGGCTTAGAGTGGTCTTAGGTTTGGAAACCCGTTGAACGTGTGATAATTTACCGCAGACTATAAATTTGTTTTTCAATACAATTTTAATTATGGAAGTAAATTCGTTTTACTTCTGTGTAATAAAGAATATTTATTATAAAAATTAGAGAATGAAAGCAGATGCTTCGCACCTCAAGTTATTTCTTAAAACAATTAAGCTATTTACTAACTAAAGTTGCAATTTTAGTCTACACTTACAACAATACTTAATAAAATAGATATAAAATAATATATTATATAATTGACCAGTGCCCCATACTAAGGTGGTATGTGCGTTTATCATATTTAAAATAACACTGGATTTACATTCACAAAAACTATAATAATTGCATTATCTATTATAAGTGTATAAAGTGACCATTGGGCGAACAATGGTCACTCATGAACTATGAATTAATTTTCAATCAATATTATTATTTCTATTATGAGATATAAATTCGCAAATATATTTGTAGTATAAAATCACTTCGATGCTGTTGTGTGTTTATAATTAAATTTCTATCATTTATAAATTAAAGTTAAATGTATAAATCTTAAGTCATCATTCATATCGTCACAGACGATGAAATGCAATTAAAAATTTCACATTTAATGGATATTATCGGGTATATGAATGATGATTATTTTTTAAATTATCAATAATCAAAAACATATATAAAATATATTATTTTTACACAAACATGTGAAAATACCCGGTGCTTCGTTTTGCAATTCTTGTGCAACAATTAGATTAAATTCAAAAAATCATATGCTGAAAAAATTTAAAACCCGTTGCAACAATAGAAACAAATCTGTTACTACGCAATGCGCGCAGCAATTCTATAAAATTCAAATTTTAATTGTTGCGGACATAAAAATACAGACACAGACACAAATAATAACACTTTAATTGGTAATTTTTTAAAAATAATTTTTACGTATTAAATTGTATTTATTCTTTTCATTAATTATATTTAAAAAACACGATATTAAAAATTTAATTTTTAATGTAGTGCTACAATGTCTATGTTTTCAATCGATCAATTGTTGCAAAATAATGGATAATTTTTATATATTATATAATAGTGAATAATAATTATTCCATTTATTGTAAACAAATGACAGTGCTATTTTAAAATGTTTAACTCAATGTTTAATCGTACTATAATCATGATTAACTTTCCAATTTAAATACCACTCTATGCTTATATATTATGTCAAAACTCTTAACCTTCAAGAAAATGAATTATAACATCCGTGACAGTGAAATATATACTCAGAGATGAAATAATATTATGAATTAATGTTTTCAAATAAATTGATCATCTTCAAAAGTTTCAAAGTTTTTGGGTGTCACAGAATCATGCGGAAGTGATTTTTGCAGAATCATTTTTTCCCAATATTTTTCCATTCACATGATGGGTTTAGACATATTTTTACATGGAAATATCAAAACCGTTTCGACATTTTTGATATTAAACTTTTTCATAGTGATATATAAATAATAAATTCCGTGTTTTGACAATTGAAAAATTATCTTTGACCTTTGACATCATTGAATACCCATTTGAGCATTCATATAAAAAAATTACCATTATATTGAACATCATTAACGCACAATAATTTTCTAATTTATTTATTTGAAAATTTAATATATTGTGATTCGAATGACTAATACTAACGTCAATGTGCGACCATTAAAGTCAATACATTTTCCATTCGTATCATTCCCACACTATATAAATGACTCAAACTTTACTTTTTAGTACCCCCGTCCTAAATCATCCCCTATCCAAATGACCCCCGAACCAATTTTTCTCCTTAAATTGAAGCCTAAAAACCTATGACTGTTTCTCTCATATTAGTATAACGCTCAAAATGCTGCATCAGAAGTCACATATTGAGAAATCGCACTAAAAAGAGAGCGAAAGTATCACATGGTACTATAGTATGGTATACTATGGTGTGGTACTATACTCTCTCTCTCATTTCTCCCCCAATATTAATCACAATGAAATCGATTTGACACGAGTGCGTGAAAATAGTAGAGAAGTGAATTATTGCTTCAGTTGAATTAAAGTGAAGTTTTGAGACCGCTGCAAAAGTGAAAGACACCGAAAGACACCGAAATATTCGATCAGTGATCACCGAGTGATGAATTTGTGAGTGTCGCGATTCGTGGGGAATGTTAAAGATGTCAATAAAATACTCATTTTATCCTCGACATTTACTATCATTTGAGGATTGTCTTTTGTTCTTTTTATGGTGAACGGATTTATTCTCTGTTATAATGAATTTTATAGTGAATTTTTATAGGATCTTTTAACGTCTGAAAATCTAAAAGAATATAAAGATTATGGTATAAAATGCCTTAAATCCTACACTTTGCAAAGAGTTCTAAGGCATTTGTGGTATTTATATTACTATATAAATTGTTGCCATGTATATCTGATATAAATTGTTGCCATGTATATCTGATTAGAATCAAAATTATATTTATGGTCATTAAATTTATGTCAAACGTTACAATATTGGAATTCAATAATTACTCATATGTCAACACAAATCCATTTAAAATGGGAATATCTTTAATCAAATGATTCGATCGGAAATTTTTTAATTATTTCATTTCACACGAAACTCATTTCATTCCCATAAACTTTTATATTACCCTAAAAATTAATTCTCTTCGATGCACATGTGATACACTCGTATAGTATATATGTGTGTGTTGTGTGTAAAAGTTTTCGACGGTATTTTTCTCATTAACGAGAGATTTATATATTTTATTAAATAAAACAGTACAGAGAAACCACTATTTTCCGAAACGCTACAATATAAATGTTATGACTCGAATTTTCCATTTTTCCCGCTCTTTATATACAATATATACCGTGTGGTGACAGTTGTGCGTCACCATTTGATGATTTTCAATAATCAAAATCGACAGATGCATCCGCAATAACGTACAGCATAAGTGTATATTTGATATTTGTATATATACATTGACATTGAAAAGTTTTCACCGTATAAAAGGTCTGTGACTATTGTAGTTCCAGAAAAGTTTATATTAAAAATGCAGATAATCCCATTGAGCACATACCCTATGCTTTTGATATCTTTCGAGTGTGTGAATAGTATTGTTGTATGAGTGAAGCACGTACTGTGAGAAGAGTCTTAAGTGAACGATATTTTTAGGGTTATGAAAGTTATAAATTCAATACTATTATATGCTGAATATTTGTAAATGTCAATCACCGGTGCATATGCAGATTTAGGAGCTGAGTTAATACGTAAGTGCATTGTTGAAGTGTATATATGAACAGGTTTTTTAAGTCACCGATAATCTTCAATGCGATTCACGTGTTGAGTCGCATCTGTATGCGGACTCTTTTCT
>LBFL01021303.1:0-12511 GCA_000988845.1 Hypochthonius rufulus
GTTATTTTGCATTGCAATGTATTCGTGTACCGATTCCGAAATTTGTTTCTATTACAATCACATTGTTGCAAATTACTCAAATGGTTATTGGTTTATTGATTAACATTTGGGTGCTTCAAATTAAGATTCTCTCAAATCCTTGTGATGTTTCAATGAGTTCCGCATTTTATTGTGCTTCAACTTATGTTGTATTCTTTGCATTATTTTTGAATTTTTTCCTTCAGACGTATGTCTTTAAAAAGACCAGTAAATTAATCACTAACAAAAATAGAATTTCAATGGAATTGAATAATGATAAAAAAGTTGATTAATTTTATCCCAATTAAGTTGTTAAATACAATTATTAAACAAGGATTTCATTTAAATATCGGGTATTAAAATTTATATTTTTTTTCTAAAAGCTAGTTTACTTTATGCGAATTATTTATGTAATAGGGTTTTGACATTTCTAAGTTTTATGTTTATTATTTTATTATTTTATTATTTTTAATATTTTTAATATTATTTTTTAAATAAAATATCTTTAATTAATAAAATTATTTGTAACTCTGATATTAATATTTATTTATTTTATTCGGTTATGATCAAAACTTTTACTTTTCATTAATCATGTGATATATGACTTAATTTATTTTCACCCGACACTAGACTAAAATCTTAAGTTAAAGTTCAATAAACCGATCGAATATGCATATAACATTTTAAGAAAACAGTGTATGAATTTAAACTTTTAACATTTAATATAAAATAATTTTTGAAAAGATGTGTAAATGAGTCCCGAAATGAAATACCATTTTATCGTTATCCGAAACATATTTTATTTGTAATTTCAGTGATATACTATATTTTAATGTCGAATAAAGTAATATATTGATTCTATGCGGGGATGGTAAATTCGTCAAAATTGCATAGGGGGTCAGCCAAAAAATCCCATGGGGGGTTACCTTTACTTTTACTTCCCTTTTGGTGGGTCCAATGCATACTCTATTCACTCACATTGACCGTCATGTCGGTCTAAGGTGGTAGCTCGGTTTTGCTTAAACACAGTTTTTCTAAACCGCTTTTTCTATAGATTCTTATCAAATTCCCGGTTTTTTAATCGAAAAATTGTACTCGATTTGTATAAAATTTCGAATAAATATTAAAATTCTGAAGTTCTAACATAATTTTTATTAAAAAACTTTTGGGATTTTTTTTGATGACATCATATAAATGCACGTAAAATATGCATTGAAATTGTCATGGTATAACTGAAGTATTTTTACGTAAATTTTGTAATTCACTTATGGTTATATCCTCTTAAATGTTAATTTTAGAATTAATTAAAATCTTTATCATTTACATCGATTAACAAATAACACGTGAACTTTATTATGTGATTTTAATTTTCTACAATAATAATTGTCGCAATAACAATAGGGAAGTAACAAATATGTCATGAAACGATAAAACGACATGAATTTATGGTTAAAATAATAATTCTAAAGGAATAATTACAATTTTATCATTTGATCTGTTGCGTTATTACTTTAACAATTATTATCCTCTAATAGAATACACTGAAAGCTCTTTTATTTGGCACTCCGATTTTACATAAACCATGGTAACGTTAGCCCCTTTTATCGTGAATAACCTCTCTAACGTAAACAAATTCTTAGGCCGAAGTCATGCCGTATGTACAGACTGTTTATTATAAAAGTGTTTTTTACACATACTGAAACATTACAGCGCCATTATGTGCCAATGTATGGACATCGCTTCCTATACTTTAACATTAGCTAATGCTTTAGTCTATGGAAAAATAAGCCCGTTTTCAGTTTATACATAGATAACGTCTCATTTTAAACATTTCATGATAATGATAAACTTTTGGTTTATTTTATATTTTGAGTCGTTATTGATTATCAAAATATTTAGCGCATGCGCAATGTTTACAAAACACGTTCGTTATCTACACATTGCTATGTGCTAATGGAGTAAAATAGAGTCTCACACATGTTTTCACGTCCTTCATTATTATAGTTCAAATGTGAATGTGGCGAAAATTATTGATTACAAAAGGAATTCAATGCAATCCCTAACAAATGCTATCACGTGCCATGTTAGAATATGAAACGGAGGGCTGAATTATGTTTAATGGCCGATGCAAAGCATTTTTAACATTTACTATTGATGCTATATAATGCGCTGTTTTGATTTAGTATGTGTAAAAAAACATTTATAGCAAAACTTTTATAATAAACACTCTGTACACAAAAGGACTTTACACTTCACATACAGAGTCATTTTATTAGTTTATAATTAAATCCGGAATCTGATTGAAAATCAATTTGTTTTAAATTATCCGATCTTTAAAATGACGCAATATGAGCGCGAATCACACAAGAATAAGATGTTTGAGAGACATTTGTGTGTCAATATTTTTCAATATTTTGAGGTCCGTCAATATATTTCAATAAATTTCAATATTTTATGATTTGTAAATATATTTCAATATTTCTAAATTTTAAAATTAAATTCTAAATATATCGGTACATTTTTGTTAATTTTATTAAATATTTTGAAAATTTTTATAAAAAGGACCAAAATTAGGGTCAATTAAAGAAAAATATTTTGCTGTCTACACCCGTCCCCCCGGTTATTGGCGAAAAATACGCTGAATCTGTAGAAAAATTTTTTAAATTTTGTTTCAGCATAGCCCCCCTTAAATTTTTTGAAAAATTTACCATCCCCTAAAGGCTCATCAATATATTTCAATATTTATTTCTATATTTTAGTCCTCTTCGTAAATATATTTCCTTAATTTCATCAATATGTTTAAGAATATAAATTAAAAGTAAAAAATAAATATTTTTGAAATTGTCATAAATATATTTGCATATTTTCGTGTTCCGCGTAAATATTTTACTCGATTTTCATCAATAAGTTTCCGACCATTATTTGTAATAAATGATTAGAAAATATGATTAACAAATTAAATATTTTAGTCGAAAAATTAATTTTTTGTTTACATGTTGCTCTGTATGTGGAGTTTAAAGTTCTTTTGTGAACATATGGTATAAATGATGGTTTTTGAACCTTTCTAATGTTAAGATTTTCGATTATTCTGGACGCGAATTTTTAATTTGCAATAATTATTATCGAAAATCAAAATGCAAAAATTTGATTTGATTTTATAATATTGCGAATAAATATTTATTATCTGTATAATTAAAAATATTGTCAGTCGGTGTTCCGTGTGTGTTCGTCCTCCTCACATGACAATATTTTTCATCGTTAACGCGTAAATTCGTATGTATTATTAAATGCATTGCAAGGGCTAACGCTAAGAGTTTCACTTTTTTTAATGTTGCGAATGAGTCTAATCAAATGTTCCGTTATGTGAGTTCTGTAAAACTGTCGCGCGATACTTTCATTGTTGTAAATGCATATCAATGTAAAAGTCTGTGATAATGAATTCACGGGTTTTATGCATGTGATTTGTTTTGATTGTTATAATTGTGTTATATATGTATTATATATAATAATGAACAAATGTATTAATGCATAAATTGCAATTGATAGACCGTTGCGAATGCAACGAGTTTTAAGCTAGTTATGAATTCGACAAAATTAATTTTATCAAATTTAATAAAATTGTATTTGAAATAACTTTTTTATGACTTTTAATCAATACTGTCGCGTCGCGGTGTGTGCTTAAATTACTTTACTGATACGACTAAATATATCATCAGTTTCATTGTAGATTATGCTAAAAATAAAAAATTACAATTTATTCATGTTACATTTGTTACTCATGTTTTATTCGTCGACAATTACTTTTGGTCTTAAACTTTAGTCTCACTATTGTCATAATCATATGTCAAGTATTTAAGTCAATGACGTTCCACTTCAGTAGTAATTGTTACGCGTGTTCACCTACAAATAGGCTTACACTGTAATTGTCCGCATCTTTGCAATAGGGGCGTATGTGACTCATTGAGTGAAACGAGAGAACAGGTTTCAAAGTTTTGAGATGTGAAAATGTTTACGAATGAAAAAGTTTTATTTATTGAATTTAATATTCACAATCAGAATCTGAATCAATTACATCTTCATTATGACAATTTACTTTAACTGTAATTTATAAAATTAAATACTAAAAACATTCAATAATTTAGTTGTTTAACTTCAAACTGCATGTGCATGAATGTGCATGAAAATTAATTATCTTTATCTATAAATTTGTTATAAATATGTTAATCTCTTAATCTGTTTTTCTCTGAATTTTTCCATTGAATGGTATGCTAATAATTTGATATATTAAAGTTAACACATTCAAGAGTTGAATTTAATAGTAATTTTAAAAAGTAAAATATCTGCACATACGCCTCTATTGCAAAGATGTGGTCAATTGCTTTGCGCTGTTTTCTGTTCACGCTCAACATGTAACGTTCATTTCTTATGTCATTGTTTTTAATAAATACTAATAAAAACCCGATGCTTCGCAACAATCTTTAATCACAGTTCCTGTAACGTTTGCAAACGTTTATCATTAAAATTCGTATTGATACATTTAAGCATTGGTGTTTATAACTGTATATATACAATTATATACAGGGTGATTCTTTTACAGCGCCCGGGTTTCATCTTTTATATTCTTATAATTACTTATAATATTTCTACGTTAATAATTATAAATTAAAATATAAACATTGAAATTATAAAAAAAAAAATTATGAAAATTATTCGAGTCTAACATTAAAAAAAATTAATTTATGAAACACTATATTCATATAGACTATAATAGGAAAAAATATCTCAATGAAAATATTTAGCTTAATAAATATTCTAACAAAAATAATAAAATATATCATATTAATGGTTCGTAATTTAATATTAATATAAAAATTATAATAATAATTTTAAAATAAATTAATTTTTTACAAATATTGAAATATTTGTATGTAATAAATGCGCCTCTTAACACTGCTGCTGTTTAATAAGTGATTTAATGATGAAGGAATAGAGAGGGTGAAAATTTTTTACAAGAATTTCAGTGATTATACTATTAAATGATGCTATAATTACAATTATTAGTCGTTTAGTATTTGTGCAATTATATCGCAAATTCGGGCAGAATGAAAGAATCACCCCTTACATTATACACGCATAACAATCAAAATTCAAATGCATAATCACAAACCTGTAAATTCAATTATATGCATTTAGAACAATATAAATATCGCGCGACACTTTTACTGAACTCACACAATACAAACATTGGATTAGCCTCTCACACACACACACACACACACACACACACACACACACACACACACACACACACACGGAAAACTGTATTAATTATATAGATTGTTATTGTCAATGCGTATCCTCCGCTCACGTTAACACTGGTCACAGTCATCGAGTCGTGTGTGGTTCATTCGTTCGCTTACGTACGCGACACATTTATAACTAAATTAGAATTTTAAAACAAATATATTTCATTTTATAATTGAAATTATTGCGTTATTAGTAGGGCTAACGGATTTATGACGCTAAAAATAAAAAATAATTATTGAGCGTCTTTGGCAACAACCATAAAAGAATCATATAAATATCAAATTTTCAATTTTTAAAATATAAACAAGACCAAAAGCCCGGTGCTTTGCACCTTTATACAGTGCTATAAGATTTCACATACAAAATTTTTTGCTTAATGCAATATGCATAAAAACCCGTCGCAACAATTGAATTAGCGTTTCTATGCAAAATTCCCGCACTAAGTCTTAAACAATTAAAAATTTCAGTTGCCATAGCAACGTGCGCAACAATGCGTTTGAAATGCCCGCACTTTTCAAATTTTCAAATTCAAATTTCAATTGTTGCGGACAGACAAACAAACACACACACACCAATGTGCGGACACCGAGCGTCATTTGTTAATATTGTGCATGCGCAAAAATATTTTGATAAACAAAAACGACTCAAAATCCGTTGATCTATGATTTAAAAATTTGTTTGCGTCACAGAAATAGAAATATCAATGTTTTATATTATTAGAGCCTAAGAATTTGTAATTTTAATTATTTAGTTATTTTTTAACTTGTTTTATATGTCTTAAATATAAATTTGATATTAACATTGAAACGTATAATTAAATTAAAAGAGGAAAATATTATGATTTTAATTATGCGACGTTAACTGCGTATAGACTCACAGAGATTGCGCCGATAAGGTCTTATTTCTCCATAGACTAAAGCATTAATATAGATTTCATATCGAAATAATATATATATAAACATAAGTTAACCATAAACCCTAATGTTGCGTTTTCAAAACAGAAAAATGTACTTTCGATTTTCGGAAAATTAGAAAATTTTAAATTTTTCTAAATTAGACAAAAACAAGTTTATGTATAAAATTTCAAACGATTTGAACCACGGGAATGGGACAATTAAATTATTTTTAAAATTATTTTTTTCTGATAAAATCAAACAACTTTATTGAATGTCCAGGAAATATCTAGGAATAGGTATACGCATGTTGCTAAATGTCCTGAATTATACTGGAGAGGAGTTTATCACTCTGAATATTTTTTTGATATTTTAATTATGTGCACATTCATATTGGAATTATCCCTGTAATTTTGCATCACATTTTTAGACCCGTAATATATTGATTCAGTCCGTTCAATAATCAGAAACACATTATTGCATCGAATAAATATATATTATTATTATATTCGAGTGTCTGTTTGCGTGGTGTTTGTGAGTCTGCAACAATTAGAATATAAATTTTAAATTTTGAAATCAAAAGTAATGTTGCGCGCGTTGTTATGGAAACCGAAATTTCAATTGTTATTACGGTTTTTTAAAATTAATTTTGTACATACAATCTAATTGTTGGCGTAAGATAAGGCGTATATATAAAACTGATACATTTTTAAAAATATTTTATAGGATTACAATTGGATACTCAATGTTTACATTTATTATCACATTTCTTTTGTTTTCTTTGTTATTATTGGTTTTATATTTGCCAAATTCAATAAGTTTATCATACTTTTTCAATGGTATGATAATCGGATCGATTTGCATCTTTTTGTGGTCATTTTACCCGATATTATTTATGTGCAGAAAAAACAAAACCGATTCAAGTTCTTCGTCCGTTTAATTGACAAATAAAATAGAATATTTTCAATATTCTAAATTAAATATTTTCAAATATCAATGATTCATCCTCTCTTAGTTAATATATATATACATATATGTACATATATATTATGCATTTTGCATATTTATATTTTGTTTAACGTTAAAAGGTTTATTCATATAAATTTGTTATTAACAATTTGCTTTAAATAAATGGTAACGGTCATTATAATTAAAGTGTTAATTTTTAAATAATAATTTCGGATATAAATAGGAATTCACGGATCAGATATTTTCAACACTCTCCAAAACATGTTTTCAGTAAAGGAACAGTTAAGATACACTTCAATATACAGAGAATATTCAATATTTAATATACACTCAAAATTAAATTTATAGATATATACTCTATTCGATTTAATACCACTACTATTTGAAAGCGAATGGCAGAATAATATAAAAGACAGAGAATTTATACTATTGTTGAGTTAGGGAATGAGTGCGTACGTCTCATAATAAACGAATTCTGTGAAAGGAGGTGCAACCCATTTCATGTCATATTTGTTACTTCCCTGTTGTTATTGCGACAATTATTATTAAAGGAAATCACATATTTATATTCACGTGTTATTTGTTCATCGATGCAAATGATAAAGATTTTAATTAATGCTAAAATTAACATTTAAGAGGATAAAACAATATGTGAATTTCAGAATTGAAATTTAAAAACAGGTTTTGTACGTAATTAGTTTATAGAAATAATATCTCTTATCACTCCCATATAATTTTTAATAAATTATCACGTTTTTTATTCAGATATATAATACGGATAAAGATATTAGACCCGGTCAGAGGGTGGTAGGAGGTTACCCCCCCCTTCTCAAGAAAATGCGAAAATGAAAAAATTGCGTAAGAAATATGCTTAGAAAAGTGCAAAGTTGAGATAATGAGTATTTAATTTATTATATATATGAATAGTTTATTTAATGATTTATTTATTGGCCACAATTTTGCCGACGGTCAAACACTGATAAATAAATCATCACAATTATAGTATTTATATGTTATGTATAGTAACGTCTGCATTGAAAAATCCGTTGAAAAATCAATTTATGTAATACTTTTTTAAACTCATATTTTTTTAACATTTTCATATCCTAAAAAATTTCGCCACTTTCTGTTGGTTTAATTACAGTTTTGAGGATCCCTCAAGGAAATAGTCAATTCATTTAGCATCAGAGCTGTTTGTAATACATTCTTCTGCAGCTATGTACTTAATTATTTTTTTCTACAGATATTAAAATGTTATTTTTTAAATATATAAATGAGTGAAGTCTTATTGAAAGACGATATGACCGTTTGAGATAAGTCAAACGCAATTATGTCTTTTATGTTTAGTGATAATTATATAAAATAATAAACATGAGATCAGTTGATCTTTATTAATCGGAAAATATTACTTAGCGATATTATATAAACTATTCTTGATGATATATTTTTAGTTTGTCCTAATCATCATTTAAAATCTACATTTTGATTTACTTCATGTATTATTTATGTAATTAGTTACAACTTTTTTTACTTATTAGTATTGACAGTCTATTATGAAACTAATGTTATATCAATTTTCTTATTTTTAAGACACCCTGTAATTATTTTATAGGACCATTTTTGGTCAAAAATGTCTAAAAACCAACATTTCAGTAAATGATTAATTTTTCTTACCTGCACTATAACTACACATGCAAATATTATTTATTACAATAGAGCAGGATATATTATATTAAGTTATGAATAATATTTATCTAGTATTTGCAATATTTTCACAGATCAGATGTAAGTGTTTCAAAAATGGTTTTTCCAGGGTGTATATATACACAAAATTAATGAACGAAACTATAAGATTTGCATAAAAATATTGATAATGAAATGAAAAGCATACAAAAATGTATACAGAAACACATGATACCAGTACCTAAAATTCTAAAATCAGTATGCGTGTTTAAGATTGTAAGGAATGAGTATGCAATAAATTCCACTCTTTCCCGCTCCGCTCCGCTAAACGGAATTTGTTTCGTCTCCGCTTCGTACCTCTCCGCACAGCGGGTGCAACCGTTCCGTTTTCAAAAATTGACTAAATTTCCACCTCTAGTGTATGCATAGTGTGTACAGTGCTGCGATGCCGCATTTACAGATTAATTTTAATTATTTTATAGAAATAATTTTAATGTGTGTACGATGGTAGCTAATGTTGAATATTTAATCATCGATATATTAAACATTAAAAATAAGTAAAAAAAATAAATTTAAACTAAAAAAAAGTTTCATAAATATCCGTGATTTACATTTGAGTACCCGTCTGTTAGATTTTTATCACATTCAAAGAGTGGTGTTTTTTTTAAAATTATGTATGTACCTACGTAGGTACTTATTTTTACTCATTAATGACGTTTTGTTAGTTTGTATGTAGGGTGACCAACTACTTTCTAGTTTATAGATATTTATAGATATTTTCTGGACATTCAAAAAGTCGTTAAATTTCATCACAAAGAAAATCAATTAAAATTAATTTAAAGTTTTAAAACATGAATAAGTAAGGTTTTTCTAGCATTTCTCAATTTTTAATTAATTTATTTAAAATTAATTTATTATTGCATAAATCATAAAAATAGTCGATTATTTTGTTCAATTTAAGTAAAATTTAATACATACCCCGATTATATATATATATATATATACATATATTCGTAACTAGGTACCAGGTATATCTTTAATCTAAGACATGCGTCCATTGATGAGATTTGTCCTGAATAATGGACAAGACAATCCATTTAATGAACAGTTGATCACCCTATTTGCATGTGGTATGATCATATGACAGTCTAATTAAAGATAATCATTAATCTATTTTAGTAACCTGACAATAAAGTATGGTTGCGATATTTTTATGATGTAAATTTTGTAATGCAACTACCCTAAATTGCGGTCTATTATTCACACCCGATGTATAACCCGCACTCTTCATTTTGCTATACGAACCTATTCTTTTTAATATACCGTAAATGACCTAATAATAGACCAGTCTTTTATTGTTTTCGTAAGGGTTTGCAGTGATCTTTATTAAAATGTGGTCTTTTAATTAGTAGTGGTCTATTATTAGATTATTTACGGTATATTACCCGCTCGTAATAGATTGTAATTTACAGTATAAAATATTTAGTTCCACATCATTTTTCCTTAACGTGACAATCTCTACAAGGAAAATTATTCACGTATACCCTAGTACTGCATCCCCGTCCCTATATAAGTTCCTTACATTGTTTCCCATAATTTCATTTGTGTTACTATTCTCAACACTATAAGTTTATCTCTAGTAATTATCATAAAAGATCATTTATAATTATGTATCTTATGTTCGATCGAATTCTATAGACGTGAATATTGTATTAAAAAGTTTTTCAAGTCTATTATCTTCAATATGTAAGTTGTAAAATTATTTCATAAATTGGAATAAACTATGAAAATAAATTACTTATGTATACATGATATATCTACATAACTTTTTAACTTGTAGTATGTCGAATATTGCTTAATTACGCTATGTGATTATATGCAATTTTTAAAAATAATTTCTTAATCTAGTATAATTTTATATGATTTATGCTGTTTAGGAATATTAGCAAAAATTTTCGCGTATTTATATTCAAAAATGTAGAAAAAATTTGATTAAAATTTTCAAAAAATATATCTGTATTTTGAAATGAGCGTAATTTAATTAAAGTAATCACTTATGACATAAATTTTCAATTTATTTAATAATACATCCGTTTATACGTTTATAAAACTATAATTTTTGCCGTCGAATGTACTGAAACAAATTCAAAAAATATTTAAATGTATTAATGTTATAATTATTTTTAGTAATGTTTTAAAATAATCGTTAAAATGTTACCGGTAAAATCGGAAATCGATGATAATAAAGCAAATGGCGACAGAACATTACCACCGTATTGTACAATGCGTGACGACATCGTAATCAGTGGAATTTCAGGGATTTTTCCCGATTCATATGATTTAAATGAATTAACAAAGAACTTATACGACGGCGTTAATTGTGTAACCGGACAATTCGCGCGATGGCCTCAGGGTGAGTGAACATTATGACATTTAGTTTTGTTTCTAAACCTCTACGTAAACATAATGCTGCGGAATTTTTTTTTTAATATTTACAATAGAGAAGTTTTTACAGGGGTATATTTGATATTGCAAATGTTTATATGATTTAGGCTAACAATTAGTGTGCTGAATTATGCCACACAAAACACTATAGATGATCAATAGGCTAAACGACTAATTTTCCCTTTAGTCTTTAGTTGCATGTGCTAAAATTTATCTTAGTCTTAGTCACAAATATTTTTGTTAGTTTTAGTCTTAGTCTTAGTTAACGACTAAAGCCATTAGTCTTTAGTTTAATATTTTAGTTCTCAGAAAATTTTAAAAATAAAATAATACTTATAATAAGCATAAATATTAGTATTTTATTGCATTGCATTAGTTTTAATGTCAAATTACTATTCTGTTTCAAATATTTGTGTTTTATATGTAAAATATCAGCATAGTGAAATATATAATTTCTTGTTATTTTCTTTATAATCTATCATATAAAGGACTAAAAGACTAGAATAAAGACTAAAGGCAATTTGTATTTAGTTTAGTTAAAAATTTCTTTAGTTTAAGTTTTAATCTTTAGTCTCATTTTTAAGTTTTCTTTACTGTTAGTTTAGTATTCAGCACAGACGAGTCTGGTTTAGTGTTTAGTCTAAACTAAAATTAGGAACTCTACAAAACACATATACATGTATGTTTGTATTGTCTTTTCTATCATTACACAATTATTTACTAAAAATGAGTAAAATGAGTAAAATAAGTAAATTCATTTGTTTATTACGAATTATTAGTATTATTTCTACATTTTCACTATGATTGATAAAATGTATTTACGTTAATATTTGTTACAGTAAATTAAATGTATATTTAATTGTATGTTAAATTATATCAAAGTTTGGTGATGCTCGGTTATGTGTCACGGGAGGGGTTAAAATCATACCTAAAAAGGTAGTGTTTTCAGAAATTCTTGAAGGGGGATATTTTTGCTAATTTTAATGATTATAAAAAACCTTTCTCTGTTTCTATATGGTAGATGGTTTATTTTAAAACTTTTTTCTGTGTGAGCTATCTTTTTTGAAAGTTTATGGGGAGGTGGATACACATTACCTACACCTTCTGTTTGATCAACTATGTTAATATGTGTTTTAATTAAACAAATTAATGTGCACTGTCATAAAATAGGATTTATCGGACTGCCGAAGTTCGAG
>LBFL01021395.1:1782-15722 GCA_000988845.1 Hypochthonius rufulus
TATATTCTTATTTTAAGACATTTGAAGAAATTGATAACGAAACTGAAGACGCAACATGAATTCATTGTTAAGATATCACTATTTTTTTATCATCATTAAACACCGTTTTTATATGAAAGGAAAATGATTCTTTAAATTTCTTTACGATTCTTTGTTTTTTGATCAAAACTTTTATTATGCGTTTTGAATTTTTATATTAATTGTATATCAGCATTATGAATACGTTTGTCTATCATGTAATTTATATTCATTAAAAGCCAAAATATGTTTGAAAATGATTTTATTAGTAAATTTATTGCATTTATATTTGTAGATAAATCGCATTATCATCATGAATATACGAATTTATGTATTTATGCATTTATGTATTCCTTGAAAAAGTCGATTGTATAAACTGTATAATGCAGGAGTATATGTATATATGTATATATATATGTGTATGTAATGTGTAAGTACCTTAATGATACCGTAATGATAATTATCGATCATAAAATCGATTGACAATGAAAAGTTTAGAGAATGCGTTATGTAAAAATAGATTATCATTGTTAAGAGTTATGATTTGTTACCATTAATTATTACTAAAGACACTAAAGTATAGGACTGATACGAAAGTGTTACTCAAAGTTTATCATTCAAAAAATCATATGACAAAAGTGTACACTGAAAGAGGTTCGCCTTAAACTTGAAACCCCAAACTTTTTTCATATCATTTGCTATTATTTGTCAATATTTAGTAAAATTCCATAAATGTGATGATGTCATAAGCATTATTCACTGACAAAAAAGTGGGCAGAGATAAATCGCGGTGTGTGATTGGTCATTTCATTGCCCGTTGCTAAGCAACAGAGCACTGTTTCTCTGATAGTTTCATTTGTACCCATTTTGCCATTTATAGCATTCACCACATTCGGCCGTTGAGTTTATTCATTGCCTTTTACTTTAATATATTATAATAAATTCAATTATATTTAATTAACATTTTTTAATTTTTTTAACATTCACTAATCATTTACCGATACACGCATTTATTTATATGAAAGTATTAATTATTATTTTATTAATGAATAATGTCCGATCTAAAAATTGGTCTTAATGTTGACATTCAACGAACGAATGGTAATGTCAAACAAATGATTACAATTAAATTACAATTAAATTTCAATATATATTAATCACTATCAAAGGGCGTATTCATTCGGCCGTTATAAGTAAAATCGATTTAAAGGGGCGGAGCGTAACAGTAGAATGGTCAGAGTCGGATGAGATTAAAGGAAAAGAGGTAATGACATGATTAACATGTATTGACATTTGTTTAATACAATTAATTAATTGAAATTTCAGATCGATTTTGAGTCATTATTTCAGCTCAACCCTAATCTAAACGATCCTAATGCAAACCAATCATGTCTTTCACGTAAAGTGAGTGATAATTATATTAGTTAATTGCATGTCATTGATAATTACAAAATTACTTTTTACATATTTAATGCCTCACATTTACTTCATTCATATGATCGCAGCCAAATGAAGAGGTATTTTGATATATTAATTTAGTTATAACGTGAAACGCAATTGAAACTGAATCATTAACGCATACATAACCTTACAGATGTTACCGCCGTCGCGACCATCGGCGGTACCGTCGAGTAAAGGATCACTCCGCGTGAGACAAATGAACACACGTTCCACGATGGCGAATGGCAATGGAGTGTCGCAATTGCCTGTTGTGCCATCATCGGCCAATGCTAATATGACTCACATGGCGAGTGCCAATAAATCTGCAGTAATTCCCGTTGCATCACGACGGCGCTCGAATGTAGTGAAAGAAGTCGATCGTATCAAAAAGCAAAGAGAGGAGCGCAGAGCGCGACAGGAGCAACAAAAGGCTGAAAAGACTGAACTTATGCATGCCGTGGATCCCGACAATACTAATCAATGGGAATTCCTGTCAATGATCCGCGAGTATCGTGCTCAATTGGAATTCAAACCCATCACTATGAGCGATCCCGTGGATATGCACCAAATTTGTGTCGCCGTACGGAAGCGTCCGATGAACAAACGTGAGGCCCAAAGAAAGGATATCGATGTGATTACAGTGCCGAGTAAAGACCTCATCATTGTCCACGAACCTAAACAAAAAGTCGATTTAACGCGATATCTCGAAAATCAAATATTTCGTTTCGATTATGCATTCGATGAATTAGCAGATAATGAATTGGTTTACAAATATACCGCTAAACCATTAGTACAGACCATTTTCGATGGCGGAATGGCCACGTGTTTTGCCTATGGTCAGACTGGAAGTGGCAAGACACACACTATGGGAGGAGATTTTCACGGAAAATCACAGGACTCAGCGAAAGGGATTTATGCAATGGCAGCTAAAGATGTATTTAAATTGATTCGATCGTCCAAATACAGAGGTGATGACCTTATGGTGACCGCGAGTTTCTTTGAAATATATAGTGGAAAAGTATGGCACTGGTAATTGTTTTTAAATATTTAATGATGTCTTTATTATCAGGTGTTCGATCTTCTCAATGGCAAAACCAAGTTACGTGTTCTCGAAGATGCCCGTCAACAGGTCCAAGTCGTGGGTCTTCAGGAGAGGATCGTCGAGTCTGTCGATGATGTCCTTAAGTTAATTCAGACCGGAAATAACATTCGTACATCGGGAATCACATCTGCAAATAATCATTCCTCACGTTCTCATGCGGTGTTTCAATTAATACTAAAGAAGTCGAACGGTAAATTGCGGGGGAAATTTTCTCTGATCGATTTGGCGGGGAATGAGAGAGGTGCGGACACTTCGAGTGCGAATCGACAGACACGAATGGAGGGTGCGGAGATTAACAAATCGCTTCTCGCACTTAAGGAATGTATTAGAGCATTGGGAAGAAGAGGTGCACATCTGCCGTTCAGAGCCAGTAAATTGACGCAAGTGTTGCGCGACTCTTTCATTGGAGAAAATACTAGAACATGCATGGTATGTCTGCATTTATATTTATAGTATTTGTGCCCATTTAATTGTTAATTCAACAATTAGATTTCTATGATATCTCCGGGAGTATATTCGTGTGAACATTCCCTTAACACACTGCGGTACGCCGATCGTGTCAAAGAACTCGGAGCGGACGGTCCGGACCTGAAATCGAGTGAAGCGGACGAAGAAATGTTATCATCGGCCAATGAAGACGATTTAGCGATTTTACATAATTCTAATGTAAGATATATTAATGATAATTTTTTATCATTCTAAAGCATGACATTTTAAAGGCTGCAGAATTGCCTCATGATCTGTACACGTTTCATGAGGCGATATCGCATTTGCAAGAAATGGAAGAGGAAATACTCGATTTGCACAAAACCGTTATTGATGTATGTTCAATCGATAATCATTTCTTCAATAATTTCCATTTTATTTCATTTATCTACAGAATTATCCTCAATGGACTCACGCACATCAAAATCTGCTTCAAATGACTGCTGAAGTGGATTATGATGTTGATGTGTATGCACAGCAACTCGAAGATCTATTAATGGAAAATTTGGATGTTTTACATAAATTCAAAGATCGTCTAACGAATTTCCGCACCTCACTAAATGAAGAGGAAATTATGAGCAAAAAATTTGGGAAATAATTTTAATTCACATCTATTTATTAACAATTAACATTAGTTAAGGCTGATGCATGTGTTATTAGTGAATTCTGCATTTGTTATGGTCACAGAGTTTTATTTTCGAAAGTTAAAAACGGGAGATATTTAAATTCACTTTTTAATGTCGGTGCTTCTGACTGAATTGATGATTTTAAAGCCATTTTCTCACATTCCTTTAGTAAATTCATTCAGATTAACACTAATTTTTTATTATTTATGAGGGTATAAGTTTAGCCTTTTCTAAATTAAATATTCTCATTTTACCTGTAATTATAATGCAACATTTGCTCACTCAATTTTTCTAACTGTAGAATAGGAAAGTGTGTATTTCACTTAATATCGATTTAAGTGAATACGTTTAAGTATTGAATTGATATTAAGTTTAGTACATAAATATTTAATTTGCTTTTTTCATTTTATATTAATATTTTAATTAGAATTTAAATGTAATTGTAATATACGAAATTTTAAAATTGAGAATGTATTTCAATGCGATGCAATGAAATGAAAGAATGTAAAGACCCTAATAATAGCGTTTGCCACAAATTGCCACAAATTATTAAATTCACTACAAAATTTCAATGTAAAATTAATTGCCTTTCATTTTTGAAGGGTTTAATAAATGCCATTATGAGATTAAAAATTATTTTAAAAATTATTTTGACACTGCGCTAAATGCGATTATTTCATTACAATCATATTGAGTCTGATAAAAAACAATTTTCATATAATTAATCATCCATACAATTATTAATATAAATTTAGTCCTCATTTACTTATAAACTTCTATAACACAACTCTATTGACGTCCCCAACACTTGCTTGTGATATGAGGTTTGAGCGGTTGAAGCGCAGATGAGTATAATTCGGGTCGAAAGATTATTTTTATTAAAGAGATTCTACTTTATGAAGGTTTATGTGTCATCAATGATTCATCACATAGAACTTATCACATAGAACTCATCACATAGAACTCATCATATAGATTCATCAGATTCATGTGTAAAAATGTCTGATATAAAAATTTTAAACACTTTAAATATTTGATAAACCAATATGTGATCGTTTAGCTTCATTGTCATTGCAATGCCGACACAAATATAATTTCTATTTAATTTAATTTAAATATAAAAAAAGCATTTTATAATGCACATTATCTTTATATCATAAAATCTATACAACAATGATGGTTATAAAATAATCAATATTTCACTCGAATCATATAAACTAAATTAATTTCTATAACGTACAAAGAAATCAATATAATTGAGTTGTGTATTATTTTTTATTTTAATTTATTAAAAAATTCCGTCAGTAATTGAATAATTTTTTGAATTTATTTATGAACGATACGACACTATTGAAATCACTTGTCATTTATTAATCAATAGTTATTTATTATTTATCGATTAAATTTACTAAAAATTTCTGAGGATATTCAAACTTTTGAATTTGAATTTTAAAATTTGCGGTCTGAGAAAATATTGTCATAAGTGTCTTATGCGCTAACAATGAATGGGGGATTAAAACACATTCTGTTACAATGTATGTTCAATTAACCAATCGATAATAAACAAATTCTAAAATAATTTTAAAAAATGAAAGCATTTAAAAGTGTATATATGTTTGTGCATGATACTGCACAACAATGGAAAATTAACACTGTCAATGAATATTTATATTGTTTGATATTGCACTGTATTTTTGTCATCCGATATTTCTAAGGTATAAGACCCCAATGATACTGTGAATACATTAGAAAGAAATGCACTGATTGGACAGTGTATGGTCCAATCACAAACAATCATTTGAAATATTTAAACGCAATCGTTATTTAAATATCCATTCATATTCATTCATAAGCGTTTAACAATAGTTTAATGCATTATTTTAGACGAAATTTATAAAAATTTATATCAAATTTATTAATTCATTTATTTATTAATAATTTCATCAAAAATTATCAAAATTGTGATATAAATTTGTGCTAAAAGTGAGTTAAAAACAAATAAATATACAAAAATATACAAAAATATACAAATAATTAATAAAATGATATTTGTATATTTAGATCGTGACAATCGCCACAATAACCTATGACCTCACAGTTCGAAATCGACTCACAGCTTCGTATAGCGACCTCAGTGATGGACATGCCCCTGACACGCGGTCCTTTGGCCCGATGGCAGAGGAAGAATTTGGAAAATTCCACATCGAGTATTAACAATTCACTTAACGCATCACTGCACCTCAATTGTCCAGCAGAGTCTTCGAATCTGTCGGTGAATTTATCAGTTAATACGCTTACGAATGCCCATTCAAAGACACCATCGAATACCCCAAATAAATGGTCAGTGACCCCATCACGGACCACACCCGGACGTACCCTTAAAGTGCAAAGCACTAATAAAGCAAAACGCACACCGAAAACGCCTCTCGGATGTGACCGTTTCATTCCGAACCGAAGCGCAATGAATTTTGATTTATCTCATTATTTGGTATGAGTTTAATTAATTAATTAATTAATTAATTACCATTAATTTTAATTTTAATTTAAATTATCTCTGTTTATAGATAATTCAAGCGGCGGATAAAAATTCCAAAGAAAATGATGGTGAATGTGCGAATCAAACGAATAATGTTAATAAAAATAAATTAACGGAAACTCTATTTGGAGATGTGAGTAATTACCGTATCATGTGTTATCAGGACAAAGCTCCGCTCGCACCTGAGGGTGGGTATATGTGCATATTGATATTAGTGTGTGACAAATTGAGTTTTGTATTGCATTTTATATATCGTGAAGCGGTACATTACGATGCTGAACCAAAAATTTTGTTCTAATGTCACACTCTAATTGTTAATCTGTAAAATGATTAATTAATTGAAATGATAAATATAATTAAAGGGCACGCGAATGGTCTGAAAGTACTTTACAGTTCGAGTAAACACGTGACCTCATCTAAGAAATCTCAGCGTTACATCCCTACACAACCCGAACGGATTCTCGACGCTCCTGATATTAAAAATGACTATTATCTGCAGTTAACCGATTGGAGTTCGGCCAACATCTTAACGGTCGCACTCACACGGGACATATATCTATGGAATGCTAATAATGGAGACATCACTAATCTTTTGACGCTCGAAGAGGATCTTTATGTATCATCTGTTTCTTGGATTGAAGAGGGTAATTATTTGGCTGTGGGAATAAGTGACGGGACCATTCAATTATGGGACACTGATAAAGTGAAACGTCTCCGCACGATGAGCGGTCATACGGCACGTGTCGGGAGTTTATCGTGGAATTCGTATATATTGAGCAGCGGATCCAAATGCGGCGAAATTTTTAATCACGACGTTCGTGTAGCATCACATCACGTGGGAACACTACAGGCACATACTCAAGAAGTGTGCGGCCTGAAGTGGTCTCCCGCGGGTCAGTATCTCGCGAGCGGAGGAAATGATAATACTATAAATATATGGCCAAATATAATGTCTCATGATACTGAAAATACTAAACCTCTTTATACATTTACACATCATCAGGCGGCTGTTAAAGTGAGTTTAATGCGACGTTTGTATTCACTTTTAATCTTTGATCTTTTTCAATGCTCTGTAAATAACTATTTGTATATTAAATGTAATGCAAAACTTTCAAAGAGATTACTATTAATATTTAACAGGCATTGTCGTGGTGTCCGTGGAAACCAAATTGCCTCGCGAGTGGCGGCGGAACCGCTGATCGATGCATTAGGATATGGAACTGCCAAAACGGGGAAAATTTGTATACTGTCGATACGAAGTCACAGGTATTGTTGTTATTGTTATTATTATTAATTATTATTTATTATTATTATTGCATATTATACTAGTAATTTATATATTATATTATGTTTCTAAAAAACGTATAAATCATTAATTTGGTTTTCCATTTTCAGGTTTCGGGAATTTTGTGGTCGAAAGAGTATAAAGAACTTATATCAGCGCATGGATATTCCAATAATGAACTAATTATTTGGAAATATCCGGGATTAACAAAAATTGCGGAATTAACGGGTATGTTAAATGAGTTAATTACTTCAATAAATTTAGCAGAGATATATTATCAATATACATGGGTATGAATACATAGATGTACATAAGGGATGTGTTTAGGATTACTAATTTTGAATGTAGTGATGATCAAAAGGTTAAAATTTTCTAATTTTAACATAAGCTTTTAACTGCTAAATAATGTAAAGAGTCAATTCTAGTATAATATGATAGCAAAAAATTTAAAAGAGTATTAACACTCCATTTACCAAATTGAAATCTTAAAAAGTTAAAATGAACATCTCTATTTTATTAGCTGTTAACTTAATGTTATTTAGGATTAAATTCATTCAGAATTTTCAATTATGAAAGAACATAAATATTTATAAACGTCTAATTTGTCATTGAGTAATATTTTTTTCAATTTTAAATATATTTGTACGTTTCTAACCTTAGATTACGCTTTTTTATTTTAACAAATTTTTATAAATGATCAGTGATAAATGAACATACAGTACAGTACAGTATTACCCATAAGTTATGAATCATAACAATTACATAAATATACATGAATTGTTCATTGTCAGGGCACACGGCACGAGTGTTGGGTTTGGTGATGAGTCCGGACGGGAGTACAGTGGCATCGATTGGCGCTGATGAGACATTGCGATTTTGGGAGTGCTTTCAGATCGATCGCGAGAGAAAGAAAAAGGCAAATATCGCGGCTCAAAAAGAAAAGGGATTAAATAATGCTTTACGTTTGCATTTACGATGAATGATTTTCCTTCAGCAGTACTATATATTTATACACAATATTTAAATTTCTTTTACATATACATATAGGATTTTAAGAAACGACATATTTCAATTTACCCGTTCCAAACTATGAGCACATTAAATTGACTCACATTTCTTTACATTTCAAACAATAAACTTTACGCGAATTTACTATACTTTACTATACTTTGGATTTTCTCAAATGTAAATGACATTTCTCTAAAGTTTTTTATCTTAAGTTATATCTCTAACGGTGCATCGCGTTAATCTCATTGAGTGTAATAATTTGATTATGAGCTTTGACTATGATTATTCATGGGGAAGAATTGACGTGTCGTGCAGTATTAACAGATCCTTTCGTTTGCCTGTTGTGTGTGCATTTCGCTGCTCTATAAACTAAAGGGCTTTTATCGTAGTAAATTTACCCGACCGATGTGTGTGAGTTTAGTTCACTATAATCATGGAAATATTGAATTGATTAACATTGTACTAACTAATAATGTCACTGATGCCTTAGGTTGAACATTCACTACAATGATATTAACGGACTCTGAGGCCATTAGTCAAAGGATCAGGAAATGGTAAATAATTAAGGGGACTATGATTTAAGAGACAGATGCTAATCTCATAATCGCCGACGTATTTAGTATGTTGATTAAACATGGACATTTCCAATGAAATTTCCACATACAACTGCAGTAATGATCCACTGAATTCGGAAACGATTTCTACAAACAGTGTCATGCCATAAGCCGCGGCTTAAATATCAATGCAAATATTACTTGAAACTTTACTATTGATTTCAATAATGTCAGCGCCAAACTTATTACTCAACCGACACAAACCCCTACAGCAATGCTATCAATTCGTTCGGCGTCATTGTGGGGTTATATCCCGATTCCTCTATTAATGTGTTTGGGACTGATTGCGATCTAAGATCCCAAAGCCCATAGGGTCCAATTAACTTACATATATTTAGAGTCTATGGTTTTCGGGTTTTCATTCTAATAACGCAATTCAATCAACGCTCTCATTTTTGTTTCTTTTGTGTGTATGTTTAAAACTCATATCAAAACCCACTTTAATATACTACGAGTTTCATGTGATTTCATGCGTAATATTTAGTACCAAATCAATAGGTTTTAAGACTCATGACATGGGAATTGTAAGAAATAATGTTCTTACGAAAGAACATTATTTGTCACTTAACATATTGAATCCGAATAAATAAGACTCAAATCAATAATCATTGATATTTTGATATTTATTGATATTTATTACATAATCACACATTAAACACACATTTCAATAGTTTCCTATGGCTTTGTATTAATATAGGAAAAATCATAAAATCATAGATTGAATTTAAGAGACATTTCGAGAGATTAATTTGAAAGTGAATTGAAAAATTTTTATTAAATTGAAAAATCTCGAATCTCCAAAAAAAATTCAGTATATTAAAAGACCGAAAATTTTTGTCTCTTTATTTATTGCATTTATAGACTTATATTGTAGAAAATATGCCTCTTCTGATATTAACGGATTTAGAGACAGTTTACTATAGTTGTGCCTGCAAAGGGTGGCGGATTCGTTCGTACATCAACAAGGAAATTAAGTATCACCGTAATTAGAGTAAAAAGGATAGGATCGGAGGAAACGATAGGATCGATATTGTATATTGTAGCATCACAACGGGGACCTCTAATACCGTAGTCATGTGTTTGGTTCACTCATTTCTATTAAACTCTCTCCATAATAAAACTGTATTTTTGGCATGGATTATTGCGAACGATAAAAGAGGAGCCCATTAATTCAATTCGTGTCACATACAGTTTCATGCTCTTTATTCAGTTAATTTTGTTCAACACCAAAACACAATACGGTATCTCTTTAAGTATATAAATAGTAATTGTGTGTACGCATTAATATGTTCAATTGAACATCCTTAGCGATTATCCATCAGATTCCGATCATACACGAGCATAACACACATATATGTGTATATATGTATATATATGTATATATATGTATATATATATATATACACATATATACATATATGTGTATGTCCGTAGCATCACGTCAGTAACAGTTTTGCAGTGTACACACAAATCGAGTATTATATTAGCATTTTTACTTTAATTTAATCCTAATGCTATATTATAAATGACTTTTACAAAAGACTACAAATATTTCGCATACAAATATATCAGAGTTAAGTGAGTTTAGTTAAACTTAAAATAAGAAAACGCGAAATGCTCATTTAAAGATAAAAATCGTTACGTATCAAATGACTGAAAAGTGAGTATTAAGGGATATAATAGAAAATTGTACAGAAATTGCTTACGCATTGGTATAGGTATACACATATACATAGTCACAGGCGTAAGGCTCTTATTGAGTGAAAAACTTCACCGCATCGCTTCAAAGTTAATCGGAAAAGAAACATTTGAGTAACGATTTTTAAGCATATTGTGGTGTGACAATTAATAATAAAGCATCAGTGACAGTGTAATAACTAAGAAGTTATGGTAATTACGGTAATGACAACGATAATGGGTGTACGATTACGCTACAATATAATGATTATAGATGCTAAAATGTGGACACTTCGCGGCACTCGCGGCACAATTACTGCACACACAAAAAAGGTGATTTATGCGGGTTTTTAGGGTAACGCCAACATATATATGAAATCGATGCAACACTTGTTGCTATGTAATACTCATTGCAAGAAATAGTGCAACAACCTGATGCTCCAACTTGGCTAATACAACAAGAAGACTCCGTTGCTATGGCGACTGTGCGTGAGTGAAGCAGAGAAAAGCAGCTTAAAACGGTAGCTTTAATCCAACTCTCGCCACAGGATTACAGAGCCACGAAAAGAAATGGGAATCAATGCGATTAACCTTTGATGGTTATGCTTATGCAGACCTTAGCCAACACTAACAATCAAAGGAGTCGTGTTTTTCTGTTTTAACCGTAGACTCCGGCATAGGCCTTTCCTTGCATCATGCCACTGCAACCTGTTTGTGTCATCAGAGGCGTCCAAAGGAAAAGAAAGAGCTTTACCATTTGATTAGCTGAAGGCGATGCTCAGTATCAATTCGATGAGATTTCTCAATACGCACGCCAAAGTTAGTATTAACTATCAAATGGATCAAATCAGCTGCCAATGGCAGGAAATGTGATGCACTTGACCCTACTATAGAATAGTTTAATACTTCCACGAGTGAGTTGTGAGGGGATCAATCAGCGAAATACAAACAGAAATTGTAATTCGGTAATTCACTGCAAAGTAAAACATCATTAGAGCAAATGGATATCAACTTTTATATTGGTAAAGATCAGCCATGGCTTAACCACCATCAGCCTATAAATAATGATGGCTTAATATATGTGATGCCACACTGATGTGTGTTGCACTGGTATGGTATGGTATGGTATGCTATGGTATGGTGAGTCCATGATGATTCTCTTAATTAGTCTTAATTTGCTTCTGGACTTTCTCACATCAATGGGGTATGGACGTACATCTGCATGGATGTTTGTGTGTGTTGGTGTGCATGTTCATGTGCATGTTCATGTGCATGTTCATGTGCGTGTTCATGTGCATGCATATGCATCCATTAGAAATCTCCCATTCTATTCAATTTGATGGCACTCGCCAAATGTTTCCCCTGTTATTTCCCTAAACGTATATCTCTCCGTTAGCCTCTGTAAGTCTTCACTCTCTCCCCTCACATTCCCCTTTTCTTTCTTCAAACATCATCATCATCCTCTCGCCTCATCATAAAATGTCTCTGAGTTCATTAGTAAAGCATTGGTATATGATTGTGGGGGTTACACGTGACACGATAAAAATATGAATTATATATATATTCATTGATTTGTTATATTGTAGAGTGCATCAAAGAGAAAGTTATGACAGACCGGAAATCACATGGGAAAAGGACGCAAAACCATTGTGTTTGTGCCGTATAACATGTTGCGTGTGACGAAAGTTTAGGTTATATGACCAATGCATTGATAAAAACATAAGTTAAATATATGGAGTGCCCATTTGTTGCTCTGAGACGACAGTAGCGAGACAATTATTTTTCTTGCGTTTCCATTATTAGTCATATTTGGTTAAAAGGTTCGGCACAAATGTGACTGCGCTTTTAACTTATCACAAAGCGAAACACAAAATATAAATCAACTGAGAGAATACTCAATTATCTCATATACCATATCTGTATGTACATATATGTATGTATATATATGTATATGTATATGTACGTATATACATACAGATATGGTATATGGTGCAACAATATATATATCTGTATGCATATATTGTTGCACCAAATAATATCGAATATTGCAGCTGAATTGAGAGCCTCAACATAATACTCAATTTTGCATTGTACCGGATTTTTCAATAAATAAACCTCAAAGAGAGTAAACTCATGAGTATACCGTTAAAAGAGCATATAAGTCATATCATGTTATTTAATGAAAATTCTTAAAATATTGTATCATAACTTTTAATGATAAATGCATCTGTAGTAACTTAAAAAATATTAGTTCTAAGGTATAAAACAAAATAATTTATTGTAAAAAATTTCATATTTTTCTGTTATTTTCTAATGTACTCACATGTTTTGTCAGTGTATACAATGTAAAGATACGGTTATAATTTCGTTCCTAAAATAACGGTCATAAAATATTCTTATCGCTTATCACTCTCTTCAATAAAATATCAAAAACTGATAATAGATTCAAAATCTGATATTAATTAAAAATTTAAGTACACATAAACCCCTCTAACATGAACCCCTTCAAGCGTGAATAACCTCTCTAACGTGAACAAACGCTTAGGTCCGAGTCATATAAACTATTGCTATTTTAACCCTCTTCTGTAAAATCCTCTCTATCGTAAAGAAAAATTTCCGCCGCAATATAGTTACGTTAGAGGGGTTTAAGTGTAATAAAAAGTATATGTTCCGAACACAATTCCTGTTGTGAACTCGAAAAGTTAGCAAATTTCGGATTCCATTCCATTTCACTGGAGTCCATATTTTAATTACATTTTCAGATGCAATTATCAAGAAACATACCGAAACATACCGAAACATACCGAAACATACCGAAACACCGAAACAAACCGAAGCATACCGAAGCATACCGAAGCATACCGAAAGTGAATAATTAAAATTTGTGAAAATAAAGGAATTGAAAAATCAATGATTTTTAAATTCATTTCATACTCTGAGATATAAAAATAATTCGTATCAAATGCTATTATAAAAATTGTTAAGAGATCGACACGAGTAAATTGATATATTTTTTAATTTCAGACAAATGAAATTGTAACCGAAACTTTACGCTATTGTATCGTACAATTCACAACCATTCATATACAATTAATTCGATAGTATATTTGATTCTTGAGTGATATTTGATATATGATTTGATATATTT
>LBFL01021446.1:0-12654 GCA_000988845.1 Hypochthonius rufulus
TAATTAAAATATTCAAAACCTTTAAAAGTTGATCACCTGTCTAAGTTGATCACTAAATTGGTGTCTAATGACTGATCAACTTATACGGATTATACTGTATGCTGCTTTTGCTGTATATTTTATTAATTGTCTGTTTATGTTAATATTAAATGTTAATATTTTAATTTAAATAATGGATCATTTTGTAGTATTTCATTTAAATTTGTAAATAATTTTGTATTATTCATAATTTATGAATTTTTATATGCAAAATAATTTGTCAAATATAATGTTACACCCCCAATTATTCAATACATTTTACAATGAAAATTATAAGGATAAATTTTTAAAAATTTAAATTAAATTTTGTATACGAAAATCATTAACTCGATAATATGAACATGTTATTTTTATTATATACATAATAAAATTTTAATTTTAATTTTAATTATTATTTAAATTACTTATAAATTTCTTAATAAATACTTTTCGGTTAATGAAAATTTGGAAATGTTTAATAAAATTTTATTTAATACATTAAAATTGCACACATCAAATAATTATTTTATTTTATTTTATTTGACGCTGACTCCGCGTAAATGTAAAAAATATCTGTTCGAATGATCTATCACTGAAGAATAATTGACTAAATAATGTCGTTTTACCGAAATTATTAACTCCCAAAAGACAAAAACATTCTGTATTATGAATCGAAAAATTTTTGTAAACATTTTTTGCTTAAATCCATTACAGTCATAGGTACGGAATTAATCATTTGTTTTTAATTAATATAAATTATTAATTTTTTGACACGACATTCAGCGACATCAGAATTTTTAACTAAACTTACAAAGAAATACAAATTATAGGTGTATTAATTGCAAGTATATTTAGTTGGCATTTAGCAATATAACACCAAATTTATTAGCATTCTAAGTTCAAATTAAAAGTAATGGTAAAAAATTCAGATTTGAAGTTGTCATTTTCATAAGAAACTAAACTTTTGACATATGTTCATACAAAATAATTATTATCTTGATAAAATACGATATGTCCGCCGAAGGTAAAGTAATACATGTCGCGGGTCAAATTTTCAAAATTCATTAAAAATTTAAGCATTAATTTTGTAATAACACTTAATTAATTATGTAAATATAGTGTTAATAAATACAATTTTTAATACTGAAACATGATTCTGCATATATTTTTCATGTTTGCAACTTTTAGTTCATAACCACAGTTCTCTATTTGTTCTCGTAACGACATTATTAATTTGCATATTCATGATATATAATGATCAACTAGACAAAAATAAGCAAATAAAAAACAGAACTAAGAATTGAACTAAATGTTAAAAACTTAAAATATGTAAGCAGAATCGTGTGTCAATATTAAAAATCATATCTAGAAGCAATTTAATTTCATAAAAAATTTTATATTAGCTAATTAAATATTAACTGATTATTAAAAATTTGACACGCAACATGTATTTCTTTACCTTTTACGGACATACTGTATGTGAAATACGATCATCTCTGTCAATTTTTACACATTGAATAATCATATATAATACATAAAACTATATTAATAATTAACAATTTGACTGACATAACATATCAAGAAAAACGGAGTTTGAGTATACAAATATAACGTTAATATTTTGATTCGCGGTGATTAAAAAATATATAATTATGGACTTTACAATGAGAGGGTTTTATTATTACAAAATGTAAAACCCGTGCTTTTCCATACTCCCAAATATTATTATTAAATTCTCCCATATATAGAATATTATCGTTACTACTATTATATTACAGTGCATATTTGACATGAGTCGTGATTTTATTACAAGTCTTTGTTATTGATTGATTAAAATTAATTGATATAACAAATTTACTTGATAAAATAATGAATTTTATAGATTATTATAATTAATAACTTTGAATAATAACCTATAAAATTTATATGTATTAAGTTTATAATTTTTTTAAATATACACTTATTGTTAGCTAATTACAACACTCGTTAATTACAACATTTCGTTTATTTCAACGCATTCCTAAAACCATTTGCCATTTCCCTATGCTGTAATGTTAAAATTCTCTCGTTAATTATATTTGTTTTATTACAACGCTTTTTAATTTCCACTTCTATTGCACTCAATGATAAAAATGTTTCATTAATTACAATTTAAGTTTAGGCGGTCATAATTTACTAATTAATATCGATTAATTTTGTAACACGTGCATTAATACAAAATTATAATCGTAACATTTTTAGAAATTAATATATTTTTAATACAAATTCTATGCAAAAATATATGATACAATACAAAAGACAGAATACGATTGGAATTACATATCCGAACCTAAGAAAAATTGTCTCTTAAATATTGAAGATCGTCGCATCGCAATTCCGAGAGGTAAAGTATTGGGAGGGTCATCGGCTATTAATGCAATAGTTTATATGAGAGAACATCCTAATGATTATGATAATTGAAAAAGTTCAGGATGTGAGAGATGGTCGTATGATGAGGTTTTACCGTATTTTAAAAAATCTGAAAGAAACATCCATAAAAAAATATTGTCGAACGGTCTCCACGGTGATAACGGTCCGCTTCCGGTGTCGACATTAAAAATTAATTATCAAGAATTCAAATATTTTATTGCTGCGGCCGAAGAATTGGGTTTTATTAAAAATAATTTAAATGGTAACGATACAATTGAAATTGTTAACATATGAATGTATAAAACGGTACGAAATTTTCATCGTCAAAAGCATTTCTTAAATCTGCATTCAGAGAGAGAATAAATTTACTTAACATTAAATTTAACTAATTTAGTTAATTTTCCCTTTATAATTTGCTGTCACCACCTTTTTTTGTAAATAACTATCAGTTAACTTAATCAATTATGATTAAGTTAACTGATAGTTAAATGAAGATTATAATGTAATAATGTTTAAACTTTTAATCTATGAAAGGAGTATCATTGGACATAATAAATTTCGTCTAAAATTAAAATTAATCCAATTTGTAGTATAGCCCAACTCCACAAAGTAATTTCAGGAATTATTTTCAAATTGATCGGGGGCGGAGTTATAAAGTTTATACAAAAAATTTTGATGAAGCGTATGGAACAAATATGAATTTCAAAAATTAATTTGATCCCCTTAACCACCTCTACACTTAATGAAATTTTTTAATATTATAATTAATAGTATAGAATTAATTTTAAGAAAAAATCACAGTAGT
Source organism: Hypochthonius rufulus (assembly GCA_000988845.1). Classification (NCBI taxonomy): domain Eukaryota; kingdom Metazoa; phylum Arthropoda; class Arachnida; order Sarcoptiformes; family Hypochthoniidae; genus Hypochthonius; species Hypochthonius rufulus. The sequence goes on from LBFL01021446.1 coordinate 3,233, forward strand.
GCAAGACCTGCTAGTAAAATTTGAATAAAAATAAAATATTTAAAATAAATTTTGCAGAGAATGCATAAATAGCTGTACGTGAATTGCATTTAAACTTTTTATTATAATTATTAATTATAATTTATTACTTAAATATGCACTGAAATAAAATCTATTAACAGATATCAAGATATTTATATTAATTCCACAAATTATTTTTAATATATTAACATATCATGTCACTCCAATGAAAATGCTATCTGTAAATTCGATGTTTTAATGTTATGATGATTTTCATAGTAAAACTAAAATGGCATTTTTGTTTTACTCAATTTAAAAACGTTTGTCTTTTATTTTATATTAACATCCAACTATTTTAACTCTTTACTACTTAAGTCATATGTTTGTACAGGCATTGCAAAAATACAGGATTTGACCTTTGAGTATAAAAAGTATTATCGCTATTTTATTAATTTTAATTTCTAATATTTTTCTTATCAAACGTTATCATAAATTTGATAAGAAAAATATAAATTTCTCAAAGTTTGAAATGAATTAAAAAATGCACTGAAATATTGCATTTGATATATTTTCATTAATTAATGTGTTCGTTTTCACACGATATTTTGATAGTGTTCATTGTTTACTTACATTATAATTTCATAGCCAACTTCCAATTCAATCATATTATTAAAATTTAATGTTTTGTTTTCGGACTTATAATTATTAATAATTATTAATGATAATTGTAAATATTGTTCCGGACGATCAATATTCGTGTTTACAACAGGAGCCATGTTTTGAATACAAACACTTTACTAATATTTTTAATATAAATTTGTGAATATCTTATCATTTTTTATAATTTTATCGGTAAATTTTTAAAGTCATAAATTGAACCCATAGAAAGAGATAAACAAGGCTTTTTATGCAATACCTGTAATTTAAATTGAACGCTTTTAGTATGTAATATTTATTTGAATAGCAAAACTAAAATGGAAGACGTGTGATTTGTGTTGATGAATGTGAGTGAAACATTTACGTAAATTATACTAAATTAACACGAATATTTTGTATTTTTGATAATGCATTAAATTTTATTATTACTTATAAAAGGTTAATGTAAAATAACAAAAATCGTTATAAATAGTTTCACATTTATCAATATAATGGAAAATAAAATTAATAAATTGGGTATGTTTATTTTAATTATTTTATGTTATATAAAACTAATAACTAACATTAATAACTATCGTTAATTTTTAAGAATAAAAATAAATTTAATTATTAATAACTAGCAGAATATCGGTGCTTCACACCGATATTTAATCGCAGTTCCCGTTACGTTTGCAACAGTTTGAAACACCTGTAAAAATCCGTATTAATATATTTAAGCATTAATGTTTATAACTGTTTTCGAATGCATGTATGTATGTAAATATGTATAAATTTTTATTTGTATCGTCATATTTATTTATACTTTCATTACAATCAAAACAAATCACATGCATAAAACCAGTGCATTGACAATCATAAACTTTTTTATAATGCATTTACAGCAATAAAAATATCGCGCGATACTTATGTTGAACTCACATAAAAGAAACATTCGATTTGCATCACGCGCAATGGATAAAAATTGTTATCGTTAGCCTCTGCAATGCAATAAATAGTGAATTCACGCGCTAAAAATGAAAGTATTGTTATGAGGGAGACCGACACACGGAAGACTGACACAATATATAAATATTTATAAATTTTGAATTAATATTTAATTTGCAAATTAATTTATAGGGAAACGAAAAGCGGAACAATCACGTGTCGATGCAGCATCATTTAATGGTAATTTTAACTCAGATTTGACATAAATTTTATTATTTTTTCTACTTTTAATATTGTTTTTAATATTGTCAAATAAAAAAATATTTACACTCATTATTCAGATTTTCTAACTCTTCGGGGAGCAAAAATGATTTTAAAAAATGAATAAGTAAAATAAGTGAATGTTTTTATAATGACATTTTTATTTAAATATTTAAATTAATTCATATTAATTATAATATACTGAAATAAACTGATTATTAACTTTAATTTTTAGTTTATAACGTTTTAGCGCATACATTTAACAATAATTTAACAATGATAGCGATATTTTGTTTCACAAAATGAGTTTTAAAAAGTGAATAATTTTAACATTGAAAATAATTGCTATTTTCAAATTATTGGTTAAAAGAGGTGAATGATCAAAATTAGTGAATAAAAAACTGAATATTTTAAACATTAAATGTGATACAAATGGATTTGGGTTTGATAAATATGTGTAAATAGGTAAATAATTAAAATAAGAGAATAGATGAAAAAAATTTGAATAATAAGTGTAAATAAATTTATAAATTTGATCAAAATGATTAAAAATTTACGATAATATATTAAAAATTCAATTGCAGATTAACCAAAAATAAAATTCTCATGTAAAAATGATGTTAGCGCATCAACTAGCAATTGTAATGTTATTTGTGAGTAGAACATATAACAAACAAGAGAAAGTAAATAGGGTCATTCCAGGCCACCGCCATTTCATTAGCAGGAAAACCGGAGGTAATGATAGTGATAGCATTATGAAATATTTTAACCAAAAATGTTAAGTCATAGGCTATGAAGTAACGAAATGTTTGTATATAGTCAATATGAGTGGTCCGTATATGCGTTCAAATTATGTACATGCATATTAGACAAAAACTTATTCGATACTACTGCATTAATTTACTATACGTTACCATTAGAAAATACTATACACCGAAGTAGACGAAAATTGTATATTACCCATCACTATTTTTGTATGTTCGAAAATTATAAAATTAATTTTCTCATTAATTATAATTAATAAATTTGAAATTATTTAATTAATAGAATATGTACTCTATTTTAATAAAAGAAATTTCAATTTTTTAGTTTTATGATAAATTTAAAGGCCGATAAAGAAGTCGTTTAGACAAAAGTATTCACTCCATTCATTGAAATACAAGCCAAGTAATGGCAATACTTTAACATGAAGCACAATAATCTATTTTTTTTAAATTTTTATAACAGTGTATATTATTAAATAAATTTAATTTTTATATTGATTCGAGACGAATGTAAATTAATTACAATTTTACCCAAAATTTTAATTTATCATAACAAAATCGTAGAATTTTAAACTATATCATATTTTTTAACATTAGTTTGAATGGCATTTTTCAAGTTACAATCTTAAATATTACTATTTAAAATTTAACAAGCATTGCGTTGCATCATAACGTATGCATTAGCACGCAATATTTTTAAAAAATGCCCATGTTTCATATCCTTCTCATTAAATGGCAACGGCCGGAAATGACCCCACTTACTTTTTCATGCTTGCTATGTGTTGTTATGTGTTTTTGTTTTTTACGTACATTTATAGACGAACCTAAAGCAGCATCTTCACGAGTTAACAATGTCAAATCATCATTGCTGAAAAATATCACCGGTAAAAATCATACAATTACCATATCGGATGTGGAAGTAAAAAGTGAAACAATTAATTATATAAATACAAAACCACAAATTAAACCAAAATTGAAGATATTTAACGTTAAACAACCCACAAAAACATTTACTGGAAGACTTGAAAAATTACAAGAATTACACGATTTATTGCAACAAAACAGTGAATTGACTGTAATAACACAAATGGTATCAGTGTGTGGTTTGGGGGGCATTGGAAAAACTGAATTAGCAAGAATGTATGCTTATAAATATAGACAAGATTATGGTAATATTATTTGGATAAACGCAGAAACACGGGAATCTCATTGTGAATCATTTTTAGAATTGGCAAATGAATTAGAAATCGAATTAAAATCTAATGATGGAAAAGCGAAAAAAGTTAAAACTATTGTTAGAAATGTTTATGAGTGTTTTGATATAAAATTGAAAACACTATTTATATTTGATAATGCTGAACAGAGGCAGAATTCGAAGCAATATGATGGGATTAATGATTTTTTACCGGTATATTTACGAGAACACAATAATCAAACGTACATATTAATTACATCACGAAATCGTGAATGGGGTGATATTAAAATACTAGATTTGGATGTTTTTAGTACAACTGAATCGGAAGATTTTATAAAAAACTCATTAAACAATGTATTTAATGAAGAATCATTAAATAAGCAAATTAACGATATTAAAAAATTGGCAAAAATTGTTGGAAATTTTCCACTCGCATTGCAAATATCGGTGTCATATATTAAAAAAGAAAACAAAATTAAAAAACTTTCTACAGAACAATATACTATTCTAAATTATGTTAAACATTTAAAAAAAATCAAAACTGAAACGGATTTATCAAAACTCAAATTTTCGACTGATCATTGTGATGAGTATAAAAAAACTTTATCAATTGTATGGGTTAATACAATTGAAAAAATTAATAAAAAAAAATATGGAAAAATTGCAATTAAAATACTTAATATAATAGCTTATTTTGCACCTGAAAATATACCGTTTAAACTATTCGAAAATTCATTTGAAGAGAGAGAAATCTTACGTGCAATTAAATTACTTGATCAATACTCATTAGTGACGGCGAAAGACAGTAAAATGTCTGTGCACAGATTGGTTCAAAATGTGACACGAATAACATACGAGTTATATGATAACAATAAAATGCTAGAGAATGCTTTATATTTAACAAATGAATATTTGAAATCGGATCATTTTTCAATCGAAAACATTGTACATGCAGAATCAGTATGGAATTATGCATATAAATTTAAGGAATTATTTGAAGCATTTAGCAATATTCCAATTTATATTATCACAATATTATATGCTTTCTGGAGATGTGAAAATGCTATTGAATTTGCACAAAGATGTATATACGAAATTAAAATGAATTTTGGAAACGGAAATTCAGAAATTTTATATAAATTAAGTCATTATAGTGATGAACTAAATTTACATTCAACATTTTTTAAAAAAAGAAAAGATATTTTGGGTGATAATCATCTTGATACTTTGAGATCACAAGAGAGCATTGCTTCAGCAATGCTGATAATGGGTCGAACTAGTGATGCACTAAAATTGTATGAAACAGTTTACGAAAAAAGAAAGACTCTATGTGGTGATAATTATCCTGTCATTTTGAGATCACAAGAGAGCATTGCTTCAGTAATGCTGGGAATTGGTCGAACTAATGATGCACTAAAATTGCATGAAACAGTTTACGAAAAAAGGAAGACTCTATTGGGTGATAATCATCCTGATACTTTGGAATCACAAGAGAGGATTGCTTCAGTAATGCTTGGAATAGGTCGAACTAATGATGCACTAAAATTGTATGAAACAGTTTACGAAATAAGGAAGACTCTATGTGGTGATAATCATCCTGTTATTTTGAGATCACAAGAGAGCATTGCTTCAGCAATGCTGGTAATAGGTCGAATTAGTGATGCACTAAAATTGTATGAAACAGTTTACGAAAAAAGGAAGACTCTATTGGGTGATAATGATTTTGATACTTTGAGATCACAAGAGATCATTGCTTCAATAATGCTGGGAATGGATCGAACTAGTGATGCACTAAAATTGTATAAAACAGTTTACGAAAAAAGGAAGACTCTATTGGGTGATAATCATACTGATACTTTGCAATCACAAGAGAGCATTGCTAAAACAATGTTGGTAATGGGTCGAACTAGTGATGCACTAAAAATTTATGAAACAGTTTACGCAAAAAAGAAGACTCTATTTGGTGGTAATCATCCTGATACGTTGAGTTCACAAGTGAGGATTGCTAAAACAATGCTGGTAATGGGTCGAACTAGTGATGGACTAAAATTGTATGAAACAGTTTACGAAAAAAGGAAGACTCTATTGGGTGATAATGATTTTGATACTTTGAGATCACAAGAGAGACTTGCTTTAGTAATGCGGGAAATGGGTCGAACTAGTGATGCACTAAAATTGTATGAAACAGTTTACGAAAAAAGGAAGACTCTATGTGGTGATAATCATGCTGATACTTTGCAAACCCAAGAGAGCATTGCTACAACAATGCTGTTAATGGGTCAAACTAGTGATGCACTAAAATCGTTTGAAACAGTTTGCGAAAAAAGGAAGACTCTATTGGGTGATAATCATCGTGATACTTTGCAATCACAAGAGGGCATTGCTTCAGTAATGCTGAGAATGGGTCAAACTAGTGATGCACTAAAATTGTACGAAACAGTTTACGAAAAAAGGAAGACTTTATTGGGTGATAATCATCCTGCTATTTTCAAATCACATGAGAGGATTGCTTCAATAATGCTGAGAATGGGTTGAACTAGTGATGCATTAAAATTGCAAGAAACAGTTTACAAAAAAAGGAAGACTATTTGGTGGTAATTATACTGATACCTTGAATTCACAAGTGAGGATTGCTGAAGCAATTCTAAACTTGGGTCAAATTATTGATGCATTCAAATATTCCAAAAGATTTCTTTAAAAATATAGAATTTTGGATAAAAATCAAAATGTTGAAATTACAAGAGTTTATTGCAACATTGATAAAAATTTGTAAAACTAATTAAACTAATTAAATAATTAAATAAATCAAATATTTGAATTATAATTGTATTGTTATATAATGTCAAGGTGCGTTAAAAATAAATTTGGCAGTGTGTAAATATTTGTCTGGTACAATTAACCGAAAATCAATTTACAAACAGTACGATTCACCGACACGAACGATTTACCGAAAGTACAGTTCATTGACAGTTTGATAATTTAATATAAAATTTAGATTTTACAGAATAAATAATTCACAGAATAGACAATGCAGAAAGAAATGACCGCAGCGACTTGAGACTGGTCCTAAACTATTCTTCGGTATCGAAAATATAATCAAAATTTCACGGCTATCACTTCACGAACATAATTAAGTTTAATGATGTCGACACATCTCATTGCCTGGGATGATTTTAAATTTATCGCGGCACTAACCTCGCCACGATTAAAATGGCGATCAGTATAACGTGAACCTAACATTATTCAGTTTGATTTAATGATATATAATAACATGTAAAATTATAGATTTAATTTTTTAACTGTCGGTGAAAAGTACAGCTGGTGAATTAATTGTCGGTGAATCGACATGATTCTGTAAAAATATATATAATATTTTAATTAAAAAGTTATTTTTGTCTATTTTAAAATTTTTAAACAACTTTAATAATCAAAATTAAATTACGATTAAATATTCATTAGTGACGGCGTATAATAGCAAAACGCGTATGCACAGATTGGCATAGAAAGTGATACGAATTATGTCGGGCGATAAAGAAATTATAAAATTGCTCTAAATTTGCTATCTGAAAATATTAAATCAAATAATTCGGATATCGTTTTATATTTTCATTCAGGATCAGTATGCAATTATGCGATAAAATATATTAAATTAATTGAAGAATTTTGTATTTCCGATGATTTTAAAATCAATTTTAATGAATAATGATTTGAAATTCGAAAATGAAAATGAAAAATTCAATTAAATTGATTAAGAAAAAAATCAATAAATTGGCAAATAAAGACTTAAAGTCATAGCGTATTGAAATTAGATAAAATGAGCTGACATAGTATAAAACAATATTATTGAGACTCAAACTTTAATTTATTCATTATTTATCATTTAAATGTAATAATAATTAAAATTTAATTATATTTCTATTATTTTTTATTTATTTTTGAATTTGTTTGGGCAGTGACCAAAAAAATGACTAAAAAATAATCTTAAACATCGTTAAAATATTTTTATAATAATGTTTGTAAAATTTGTAAATTTTATAGAATCTCTTCTCTCGACATCTCACGTCATGTGTGTTCATAACGTTTGTGTAAAAAAAATATTAGTCGGTTAGCCTTTTGATTATTCATATTAGAGAAGGAAATAGCAAAGACTCTAGTTTAGTTCAGTTTAGTATTGAAATTTTGAAAAATTTAGTTTAGTTTTTAATTTTAGAAAATTTTCAATCTCTAATTCATACCTTCATTTATATACTTATTTCTATACATATATCTACTGTAAAAAATAATAATAATATGCAATATTGTGAAAATTTAAAATAAAAATTATGAAATAAAAATTATTCTATTTATGAAAGGATTAACTTAATTATAGTTCTGCATTTTTAATAATATATAAGAATTCAATCATATTTATTTTTAAGACTCCGAATTAAAATATTGACGTTATACAGTGCCGCTCAGTGAAATCCACTATTTTATTATTACATTTGATATCAATTCTTTTGGCGCTTTAATAATTTAAATTTTAAGCAAAATTTTAGCACGGAATTAACTATCATGCTCATGACAATCATATTAAATTCACAAACTTATAATTAATTAATTTTAAATATAATTTTTTAAAATAGAAATGCCCCCAAAATTAAAAAGTAGTATATATAATACCAATCCTAGCGCACGCCCTTTTCGCCTTTTTGGAAGGTATGGTGAAAGTGTAAATTTAGAGTAAAATGTATATAAAAATGTTATAATTTAGTAAGGATGTTAGGTGTGGAAGAACTAACTGTAAAGTTGGAGTTTAGCGTTCTTAGTCCTTTCCGTCGTAATATCTCTATTAATGAATAAGATATTTATATAGAGAAAAAAGTATATAAAAAGGATTTGATAAGATAGAAAAATGAGTTGAAAGTATATAATTATGTGAAAATTGTAATAAAAAAAGGAGGAGATATGATGAGATTTGTAGTTTAGGGGGTGGTAAAATAGAAAAATAAATAGTTATTTTTGGGTATTTTCAAGGATTGATTTTTCTTTTGATGATTATTTGATGTTTTGAAAAATAATATTTATAAACAGATTTTCCAGGTTAATGTAATAGATATGCGTGTTAAGATATAGATGTATTAGATATGTGTGTTAAGAGGTGATTGTTATAAGAATTCTTAATAGGTTAGTGGTATTAGTTATGGGTAGTTGTTGTAAGATATAGATAGTGAGTTCGAGTCTGAGTGATGTTAGAATTTCTAAAAAGTTTTAAAATTGATATGATATTGGGTTTGTTGGGAGATTCTCGTCACAGCTCTATGAAAAATAATTAGAGTGTGAGTGAAGGATATCATAGTGGTTGTGTAAGATGATTCACACAACTGCGAGGGGAGTGATTAATAAAAATAAAAATAAAAAATAAAATAATTAAAAACAAAAGACGTCCACTCCACGGAATGGGATGAGAGGGAGGGCACCCATTTTGCTAAAAAATTTTTCAGTTTAAGGGAACAAATGGAGACAGAAGAAATAAAAAATTTAATAAAAACCATAAAAGAAAGAAATAAGATTATTTTCATTTAAAAAACTCTAACTTTGGGTTAAAGATTGCATTATTTTCATGTGTTTTGCTAGTTCTG
>LBFL01021457.1:0-10684 GCA_000988845.1 Hypochthonius rufulus
AATTAAAAAAGATAAAAATTAATAAAATTTTTAATTTGCATTTTGCAATTTCATTTTCATTGAATGCAGTTTCCACACTCTCTAAATATATCGTATAGTAACGTTTGTTGCTGCTAATTTTTCAATATTTAGAGAGTGTGGAAACTGCATTCAGTGACGGACATGAATTTAATGCAAATTATAAATTTCATTAATTTTTATCTTTTTTAATTTCATATTTAAAAATAAAAATTTTACAAATTTAATTGTACATTTAGTACATTGTCTATAACTAAAATATTTTAAATAAATATCTTTAGAATTTTGAGATTTATTAATTTTAAGAAAAGTTCAGATGTTATTGAATGGAATTTAAATGTTTAATTTATGCTAAAATTAATTGATTATCATTAAAATAATTTTATAAAATTAAGTAAATATATTAATGAAATACCTTTTTGTTTAATTTAATCAAATGCAAAGTGATACAATATTATTTATATAAAAAATACTTATTTTTATTTTGAATGTAATGTAATGAATGAGGTTCAAATTTATGGACCCCAATAATTTAATAAATTAATAAAATCAATAATAATTTATATTTAATTCTATTTAACTTAGATTTTAATTTATACAAATCTAGGATACTTATAATTGAATTAACTTCAGAAATTATTATTCTATTATTACAAATAAAAAAGTTATGACAACTCAAACATTAGTTATAAAATTTTCGCAATGAGGTTGAAACTAGTAAACTAGTTAGTTAGCTAGTTAGCCGTACTGTAGTCAGGCACAACTTTGAAAACTTGAATTTATGTTTCACTCCAAATAAGACACAATACGATAGAATTGAAAAGATTCAGAAACGCATCACTAAATTTATAGCTTTTAAAATTAATTGTAATTATTTAAATTATCAACAGAGACTTCAATTGCTTAAATTAGAAACACTGCAGAAAAGACGAGAAAAAAATTTTAAAAATTATATTTTTATGTAAAACTAAACCCACACATTTACTCAAATTCTGGGAAAATGAAAGTTAAGGATACCCGTAACGGTATATTAATTGAAACAAAACGTAAAAGAATTGAATTATTTTGTAATCTTTTTTTTAATAATGCATTTACTTAATAATTTATCTAAAGATACTCGAAATGAAAATTGTTTCTCTAAATTTAATTTTTTAAATTTTTAATTAATTAATTAAATTTCATGTTTTAAAATGTAAAAATTCCGATGTATTCGGGTCTCAACTGTTATGAGTTTCCTGTTTTGGAGACGAATAAATATTATTATTATTTTAAATTCTAAAATATTCATTTTCTTGTGATACCATTAAAGATACCATTAAAATGACTGTTTTAATAATTTTTAGTGAAATATTCTTTATTTTCATAAAATATATTTTATTCGACATGCATTTTAGTAGTATTATAACAAAACTTTTTTTCAATTGTATTTCTATAGAATTGAAAAATTTCTTTCGATGATTCTTTAGAAACATCTAAACACTGCAGAAACTGACCGAAACTAAAACACCCTTCGGATGTGAATGAAATGAGATTTTCATTGACACTGTCAAAAGTAAAGACAAATGACGCTTTTGAGTCCTTTGATCTTTCAGTGTTCGGATTCACCACAATTGTTCCGTCACAATCAACAATCGCTGTGACTGATCCTAAAAGACATTTCATAGGAAAAGCCGAATCTAACAGTGCACTGCACGCAGCATTGAGACTGCACGAGATGAGTGAACCGTCGTTTTGCAATTCGTGAATAAAGATGGTCATTAATGATCGCGGATGATGCGTCAAAAGCATTACCGATTCTAAATTTTTGCGGATAAAATCTTCAATTTGTTTAATATCAGCCGAATCTGTAAAACAATGACAATACTTTTAACGGTATAAATTTACTTTATGTCCGCAGCGACTTGAAACTGGTCCCAAACGATTCTCCGATATCAAAAACATAATCAATTAAGATTTTTCACCGCTCACTTCAGGAACATAAACAAATATAATTATAATTAAAAATATATATTATTAAAAAAAGATATTAAAAACTAAATTTATTAAATAAAATACGTTTGGGGAGTGGCGACGAGGCTCAAATAATGTTAGGTTAGGTTTCATAGCAAACCTAGCCTAATCTAGCCTAATCTAGCCTAGCCTAATCTAGCCTAATCTAGCCTAACCTAGCCTAGCCTAATCTAGCCTAATCTAGCCTAATCTAGCCTAATCTAGCCTAACCTAGCCTAGCCTAATCTAGCCTAACCTAGCCTAACCTAGCCTAACCTAGCCTAATTTAGCCCAACCTAATCTATGTTTTTGACATCACTAAATTATATGAATAAATAAAACAAAATGATGTTAGGTTAGGTCTACGATTATACTGAGCGCCATTTTAATCACTGTGTTAACCGCGCCGTGATTAACTTAAGAACATTAAAAGCATTTACAGATTTATACAGATTACTCATCAATAGTTGCGGTAACTAATGCGTATGATCGTATTGAGTTATAATGGAATGTCGCGACATGTTTTTTAAAATTAAATTAAATTATGTTCCCGAAGTGATTGATACGGGAGAATAGTTTGTGACCAGTTTCAAGTGGTTGCGGACATAAATTTGTTCCCTTTTAACAATCATATTAAATCGTATATTAAATCGTATATATTATGTCTCACCTCTTGTGACGGGTCTGATCTTTTTCTTAAATATCACCTCAACTGTCGTAGAATCGGTTTTCTCTTTATATTGTAACACTTCTGAAGGACCGTAAATTATACACTGAACGACAGTATCACCATACGAATATAATGCTGAACCATCGGCACGACTCACGTTCGACAATGACAGTGATTGCATATCATTCAATGGTAATGACATTATTAATTCGTAAATATTTTTTGTTTTCAAATTTAAAATCACATAAACACATGTATTGTATGAAACACGTGATTTCGTGTGGGATGTGCTCAATCAATACATTTGGGGCCTTTAATTTAATTACGCTGATAAATGATGTTTATTTATTGAATAAATTTAATAGAATTTATGTAATTAAATCCAAATATAGTGTCACTTTTAATATAAAGTGTAAAATAAACAAAATAATTCTTTATATTTTTATAAATAAATTTCTATAATTTTAATAATTAAGAGAATAGAAATTAAATTAAAGACGTTATTTATTAAAATTTCATAATTTTTGAGAGTGATGAACTTTTATCAGTTCCGTACATCATGAAGTGTCAACAGTTTGTTTATGAATTACATGAATGATATGCAATTAATTTAATTATAATTCACACGTAAATACAGACTCAAATATTTATAATTTATTAACGAATCACCGTAACGACGCATTAACAATAATCACAATCGTTTAACAATGACCAATACAATGGAATTGTCCCACAGTCTGTTACTGAATGAAGAAGCGTTATCCCATATGAGTGAAGCGAAAGCACCGATTTTCATATTCGAATGGCTCCGGTATATCGACAAAATGCTTGTGAATCCACAAAAAGTAAGGAATTGCAATAGAAATTTGTTTCACATTAATATATGTGTTTACTTTAGAGTGATATAAAAGAGCATCAAAAGCAATTGGTGAATCAATTGGTGTCGCAAATCCACAACAATTCGGGTCCCCCGACCCGAAGACTCATCGCACGGTGTTTGGCGATGCTCTTTAATGTCGGAGATACATTTTTGCTGTTCGATGCGGTTAATCAATGCAATGATATACTCAAAAATAAAGACGATTCTCCGAGTTTTTTGCCAAAACGATTGTAATTATTAAAGTGCCATTTGATTTTATATTTGAATAATTAATTATTATTCAGAGCTGCGATTACGTGCATCGGTGCGATGTATGAAAAATTGGGACGTTTAATGGGCCGGTCATATGAAGAAACGGTTTATTTACTATTAAAATCGCTTAAAAATGCAGAGGTAATGAATTTGAGTTAATATAATGAGTATAAAATTTGTCATTTCTTAAGTCACAATCGCGCATCGAAATTTACACGACACTCGAGAAGATCGTCGCGGGAATGGGAAATGCCGCGGGTGCTGTGCATAGAGACATTTTCAAGTCAATTAGACACGGGATGATCGATAGGGTTATGGCGGTGCGGAGCAGTGCTGCGAAGTGCTTTCACGAAATGATTAAATACGCACCGTTTCTTCACACTACTGATTTGGAAAGCGTTTTTTCTTTGTGTTTTCGGTCATTAGAGGGGTCCAATTATGAGGTTCGATGTTCTGTTTCACAAGTTTTGGGTTCATTAGTCGCTGTGACGCAAACACCACAATCATCGCAATCATCAGCATCTACAGGAAAGGGTCGTTTTGTTACTTTAGATGAAGTATTAAATCTATTAGCGTCGGGTTTTCTGCGCGGAGGGATCGGGTTTTTAAAGGGCAGTGCCGGGGAAATGATAAAAGGGGGGTCAAGTGTCAGTCGCGAGACTCGTGTAGGGGTGACACACGCATATGTAGTGTTAGCCTCCCGTTTGGGCAGCTCATGGCTCGAGAGAAATATGACTGTCTTTTTGGTGCATCTCTTGGATCTTTTGGCCAATCCCAAAGCTGCCGCATCACATATGGATGCTGTTTATAGCCGCAAATGTATTGCTTATATACTGCGTTCAGTGCTCGGGAAACAATTGGGGGAGAAACAACAGGCACAGGCTATTAAAGAATTGGTTAATATTGTTAATAAATACATGAACCCACACGCAACAATAAGTGTCACAAATGCTGATGCCACTAATTCGACTGTTAACACCCAAAAGGAAAACGTAACAGATATTCAATTGTCACAACACGTCTTGATATGTGCATTGTTGGAAATGGGGTGTATAATCGAAGGATTAGGGACGTCATCGATATCTGTTATTAATGATCCTCACGTTGGTCTTGTGGATACTGTCGCGTCAATCGTCGTGCATCCATCGCCATCAGCACGTTTAGCTGCAGCGTGGTGCTTGAGATGTATCGCTATTGCCGCGTCTTCTCAATTGACGCCTCTCATAGAGCGGTGTCTCGAGAGACTCGAAACAATGAAGTCGAATCCCGAGACTATTAATGGTTATTCTGCAGCACTCTCTGCATTATTAGGATCCGCCGGTCAAACGCCTCTCGGAATACCCCATAATAAAGGGAAACTGATCTTTAACATCGCTGAGGATCTTTTGCGGAGCGCATCCCAAAACAGTCGATTGTCATTGCAACGAACACAGGCGGGATGGTTATTGATCGGCGCGGTCATGACCTTAGGACCACCCATTGTTAAGGGTCTTCTTCCACGAATGCTCCTGTTATGGAAGAATTCATTTCCACGATCAGCTAAAGAACTCGAATCGGAAAAAGCACGTGGTGATGCATTCACGTGGCAAGTGACACTTGAGAATAGAGCCGGTGCTTTATCTGCGATCGCGAGTTTCTTGTCCCATTGTAATAAATTAGCGACAGAAGAAGTTATACGACGATTGTTGTCACCAATTGAATCAGCTTTAACAATGCTTTCCGTTTTGAACAGTGTATTTAAAGGATACGGACCTTCGGTAAAAGCATCATGTGCTATGGTGAGGCTCCGTTTGTACGAAACACTGCTATTAATACCCCCACAATCATACGACAGTTGTTATACTAATTTATTGCGACTTTTGGTGGCGGAATTTACATTAACTGAAAACGCTGCAAATACTACGACATCATTACTCCGAAGCTTTTGCCATTCTGATGATGATACTATATTAGGGTCGTGGATTCAGAACACGGATCACAAGAATATTGAAGATCAGGTAATGACATATGTGTATTGTTGTTATTAATTAGAATTATTTGTATTAATGCGTCATAAGATGGAACCGAATAGAAAATTGGAAAGAGAATACGTGAGTGTATCATTAAACAAATAATTTTCATCTTAAAATTCCGTTTTATTTTTATTTTTAATTTTATATTTTTGTATTTATTATGAAAAATTGCAATTTAATGGTGTAATACCCTTACAGTTGCAACTGAATAACCCTTCAGGATCAGGTGCCATCGAACACGACACAACATATCTTTACAATGCCCTTCCAAAGGATTCTATTGTTCCCGGACCTTTACCATTGGGTGTATCGGTCATTGATAAATCAGCTTTAGTATTTTCATTAATATTCCCGTATGTCGCACATAAACATCGAAATCAGATGCTAAATCATTTTCAGGAATGTATTAAACATTCAAAAGCCGCGCGTCAAGAGGCGGTACAAATTAATATACTTACAGCTATTTTAGGAGCACTTCGGGTATGTTTAGCAATTTATTAATAATTAATTAACTAAATATTTAATTAACTTTTAGACTCTCTCTGAAAATAAAGTCGGATTTGGGACGGACGAAGTGAAGAAATCTGTGGTCACTCTTATACTTAATACTCTCGGACATACTAATCCATTGTTGCGTTGTGCTGCGGCCGAAAGTCTCGGGCGATGCGGTCAGGTGATTGGCGATGGTCGGTTCGTCGCTGAAATGGCGCAGCACTGTTTTGATAAACTAAAATCAGCGAGAGATGCATTATCACGAACCGGACATTCTCTAGCATTGGGGTGTCTTCACCGTTACGTCGGAGGGATGGGCTCGGGTCAGCACCTCAATACCAGTATCAGCATATTGCTTGCGTTGGCACAGGACATGACATCACCGACTGTCCAACTGTGGGCGTTGCATTCTCTCGCTCTGATTGCAGATTCCGGAGGTCCGATGTTCCGTTCATACGTTGAACCGACGCTGTCACAATGTCTAAAACTGCTTCTAACAGTTCCTATGTCATACTGTGATGTCCATCAATGCATTGGGAAATGCTTATCTGCGATAATCACGACCGTCGGTCCCGAACTTCAGGCGAATACAAATTCAATTTGTGCGACGCGATCGTCACTGTCAGTGGCATGTGCCATAATGCAAGAGCATAGCGATTTTCTGGTGCAATCCGAGGCGATCGGATGCTTGCAACAGATGCATATGTTTGCACCGCGACATGTTAATTTATCGACACTCGTGCCTGCACTTTGTGATGCATTACGGAGTCCTCATTTATTATTGCGTCGCGCATCAGTCGCGTGTTTACATCAATTGTCTCAAAGAGAAGCCCGTGAAGTGACGAATCACGTATATGCGTGGACAAAAGATGCAAAATTAGATGATAATTTTCTATTTCGGAGCACGGCTCAGACTGACCATGGATTGGCGGGGATATTATTTTCAATGTTGGATCGTGAGACCGATCATTTCACTATTATTAACATTCATAAGATTGTCACGAGCATTGTACAGACATTAGCGACTGAATATTTAGGACAATGGTTAAGTCTGTGTAAAGAGGTGTTAACAGCGGCAGATCCGAGTTCAGCACTATCATCTCCTGACAAAGAAAATGAAACAGAAAATGAGAATGATATTGATGATTATGTGCGGTTTAAAGCCAATGAAGAGCCATCGACTCACCCCCCGATCACTCCCCGATGGTCGACACGCGTATTTGCAACACAAACACTCTGTCGTATAATTAACGCGTGTGAAAACGCTCCGAATGTTAATATTCACTTTGATCTTGCATTGGCACGTGAAAGGCGCGTCACCACCGGTGGAAAAGAGGATTATTTAGTGCTTCATTTATCAGATTTGATTAGAATGGCATTTATGGCCGCGACCAGTGACAGTGACTCTTTGAGAATGGAGGGATTAAAAGCATTACAATTAATTATCGATAAATTTTCGACAGTTCCGGAACCGGAATTTCCCAATCACGTGATTTTGGAGCAATATCAGGCTCAAGTCGGAGCAGCTCTTCGCCCCGCTTTTTCTCAGGACACTCCATCACACGTGACTGCGATGGCATGTCAGGTATGCAGTGCGTGGATTGGTAGTGGTGTCGCACGTGATTTGAATGACTTGAGGCGCGTCCATCAGCTTCTTGTGTCATCATTGACCAAACTGCAGAAAGATTCGAGTTCCCGACTCTATAATGAAAGCGCTTCGACTATTGAAAAATTAGCGATTCTAAAGGCATGGGCTGAAGTTTATGTCGTTGCGATGGCACAGAACACAAAAAGTGCAAAACCTGAAAATGGACATGATAATGATGATGATGATGATGATGATGACGATACCGATAATAATGAATTTGGGAAAGAGGATTTACTACAATTGGTGGCTCCTGAATTAGTATCATTAAGTAAATATTGGTTATCGGCACTAAAGGATCACGCATTACTAACATTACCCCCTGAATTTTCAAGTCAATTGCCACACGACGGTGGAGCATTTTACACGTCCGACACCGTTGAATTGGCCCGACCGCGTTACCGCGCCTCATGGCCTCCGATACTACATGCGGCTGCGTTATGGTTGTGCAGTACCGGATTTCAACTGCCGGAATCTACTGAATCGGGAATTAATATCGATCATTTTCATTTGCTCTTTGGCATTTGCATGGAAGCGCTGTGTAATCCCAAATCAACTGAACCGTTATCATACGTAATCGTATGTCTAAAGTCACTTCAGCAGCTCATTTCACATCCCTTTTCTGAATCAATACTCGGAAATGATCGTCAATTATCAATTGAGTTGTGTAATGTTCTCCATCGACTGCTGTTGACGCGTGAAACCCCCGAATGTCAATTACTTGTTTTGGACATCACACATTTAGTTTCAAATGCACAATTCAAACATTTAGAATTGGAAAAGAAAAAAGTTATGCGTGAATTGGCGCCGGCGAATCAAAAGTCTGAGGACACTGATACGGCTCTTGAGTCCATTGGAGAGGGCGGAAAATCGGGTGAAATAACTCCGGGACAATCATTGGTTTATTCACTTTTAGAGATTTGTATGTGCGTTTTGGCACGACAATTGCCGCAGTTAAGTCCAACATTAGCCAATACAACGGGACTGTCGTTGAGTCTTCCCAAAGGAAATTTAACACCGATGACTGAAGAATCAGCATCTTTAATTGGAAAATCTTTAAAAATTTTATGCGATTTGCCACTGTTATGTTCACCCCGCGGAAGTATAATTGTATTACCTTCGATCATGTATTTAATAACAGGGGTATTAAAAGAGAGTGCACTGCAAAAGGGTGATTTAATTTCTGAGAATCCTCCGATTTCTACGGTCTTAGTCTGTCTCCAATCATTGGGTTCATCATCATTCACTAAGAATAGCATATGCGGACCGAAATGGATTGAACTGCTCCAAAGCACTTTAGCAATGATATTAGATTTATGCAAATCGAGTGAGTCATTTATTGTTACTTTAATTATAGTAAATGTCAGTTCAATTAGAGTAATTGATGTATGTCTTTGTGTGTTCTTTGTTAATCGCTCACTAAAAGTATGGTGCAGGAAATATTTCGGTACTGTTTCTACGATACTCCAATTACATAAATTTATGTTAATTTAAATGTATTTATAGGCAGTGATGAGCCAAAACCCGATGAAATAACCACACTAATGGCAGTCGGGATATTCATTTTAAAGGCGCCTCCCGATGTGATTCAAACACCGAATTTGCAATATCCGTGTATTAATTTATTGAAACAGACGCTACAAAATGGAAATGAAATCGTAAATTAAAAATTTAAATGTTAAATATTTAAATATTTCTATTTTAGGTTCAATTAAAGTGTATTCAGACACTTAAAGCGATATTTCAACATCCAAATTTATCCGTTTCTGTTCCATATATACATGCATTGGCTCCGCGAATCATCGAAAATCTTCACTCATTAATTAATCAGACGGTTAATGGTATATCAAAATATAAATTCCAATCGATTTTAGAATCATTTAATTCTTTGGAAATATTAATTGATTCCGCTCCGAGTGAAAAGAGTGAGATTAACAAATGATTAATTAATTTAATATGTAAAATATAATTTAATTTCAGGAATAAATCTCTTAAATATGCATCTTCCATTATTAATTACACTGTTGTCTGAGAATGTCGATATAATGCGATCGAAATCATTCTCATCGCAACTTCATGATTATGCGTTACAAAAACTTGTATCGATAGGGCCAAAATATCCTCAAGAATTTCGTCAGGTCATAGGTCAGGTGCCGAAATTTAAGGCTAAACTCGAGACTGCGATCCGTATACAACAATCAAATGCCGCAAATTTGGCAAACGCCAGCGGTTTACAAAATTTTCCGGGTCAAAGAGAAAATCAATCGATTAAACTTAAAGTCGATTTTAGTAATTATACTGAAAATAATTAATTTGTAATGATTCAAATCTATTTTCGAGCGGATACGTTGACTTTTAGATAATTATAAGTTTTTAGGAATAATTATTACAATTGTTGTTTATCAATTTAATATAATGCGTTAATAATGATTGAAAACATTCATTTTATAAATTAATTATAAATTAATAAATTATTGATACAAAAAGAGGAATGAAATGTCAAAAACTTAATGCTACTGAAGAGCTCTGTGATCATTCATATGACAATGAAAGAGTAGTTTTTTCAAATTGAATTGAACCTTTAGTTTTATAATAAATATTTTATAATATCATTTATTTGATTTTAGCACTCAGAATCCACTGTTTTAATATGTCCTTTATTTAAGCACATTGAGTTTTCATTGATAATTCACCTCTTTCTGTGTAATTATATATGCTCAAACGTA
>LBFL01021510.1:0-19401 GCA_000988845.1 Hypochthonius rufulus
AAACTAAATTCGCAATTAATTTTGAATCTAAATTAATTTGAATAAACCATTCAAGTGGTGTAATCTCAACTGTAATTCTCGAAAACCTCAATAAAATCCCAACATAATTAGCAACAATAACATTAACAACGAAATAATTCGAGTCTTTAATATATTTGAATAAAATGATTATTTTTTTAAAACGGAAATTAATCCTAAAATGATAGGGAATGCATCATATGACTAGAGTTTGACTTTAAGCATTAATGAAACGTAAATTCTTTGGTAGAGCTGTATATGTGTTAATCTGATAATTGCTGTCATCAGAACGGTGTTATTTATTTTTCCTTTACATTGCCATTAACAGGTGGTGATGACACCGGTGTAATGTCATCATGAAAAAGTGGGTTTTTAACTTCCATTTCCCCTGTCGGTGCTAATCCTGGACATTCATATACAGTATATTCTCCCTCTTCATTCTCTTCATCAGAATCATTGTCAGATGCGGATGTATGACGAGTCGCGGCGGCTCTGTAATCAAATTAAAGGCATATAATAATGGCACATTTCTAATAATTCTATTACTCTAATGCATACTTTTCCGATGCAATCATTTGTTGCTTTTGGTGATGGTAGTGGTACATTTGGGCACTCTGCGCCAATTTTCGGTCACCACTCGGGGATATATTACCACTCGAATTAACCTCTTTTGTCACCGGTCCGACGACACCATAGGCAGGGTAATCGACATCAGCGGCTGCTTTGTTGCTCTGTTGTATCTTATGGAAACAATAACCTGCGCCGATCACGCCGAATATTGCAACTGTACTGATGCACGCAACAATAGCTAAAGAGAGAACATAATTCTCAAGGTTAGGTTAGGTTAGCTATGTTCAAATGCATAAACGGATCGATAAATCAATGACAATATGTTTTGCCTGAACCTTAACACGTTAAATTAGCTCAATCAGAGATACGTACCGACAAAATACACATCCTTAAATGATGATTTCTCAAATGATGCTGATTTTAACGAATCTTTATTATCTCCCGTCAGTGGCATTGAAACGGGTAAACGGTGACTCTCAACATTCGATTTAAGTTGAGATGTCCTGAAATTAAAGTCATTATCTCCACTATCGAAAGCCGATTTTCTTTCCATTCTTTCGGAGTCTTTCAGATCCGATCCTATTGCATACTCCACTCTCTCCGCTTCACCTAATCTTTGCTGATCTCTAAGAAATTCGCTGAGTTTATTCCCCTGTGGCGATGCACTTTTGATATGATCATTTTGTTTTTGAATTAAATTTTCAGAATGTAGTGACGATTGTTTCACTGGAATATCTCTATAGTTTTGACCATTGTTCTGAGAATATACATTATAAGGATCTTTTAGTCTTTCCCCTCCGTTCCCATACAAAGAGGCCGATGCCCATAGACGTTGGTTAAATGAAAGCGGAATATTACTTTTATATTGATATGCATTCCTGAAATTGTTTGGATATATAAATTCCTGCCGTTGCCGTTGAATCTGTGGAAAATCTTCTGTTTGTCTAACACTGCTTTGAATCGAATATTCCGAATTTTTGGGCCCTTCAAATTTAGCTAATTTCACGAGAAAATCCGATGTGAGTTTTCAATTATTTATCATATTAAAGGATATCATATTAAAGGATATACAAAGAAATTCTATTAAAAACCTGTCGTGTAATTGCAATGTATTCTTATCGATAATACACAAAATTAAATATTAATTGAGGGGTTTCTTTTGCAACTATTTATGGGGATATAATGTTTCTATACATTAAGTGTTATTATATCTTTTATAAGAAACCCCCTAAAAGTAAACGGAATGAAATGACAATCCATTTCCAAAAGAAGTAAAACTAATATCATAACATAAGTTTAGGAAATTAGTCATTCACTATTCGAGTATCTGTGTCCGGCATTAACCAATTTCGGAATCAAATGAATCGATACGGTTTTCTTTGGTTAAAATTCGATAGGAATTAATCTCCCGCATCGCGAATCGCAAACGCATTTACATTATTAGGGCATTATACTCAGTATTTTAACCTCAATATGTCACCTTTCGATTTCCTTTACGATTTATCATACATTTCTCTTAAATCTCAATTCGACATATACTATCATACATATACTATTATCCTCGCGCATCACAACGCAATAGCACCTCATACATTACTATATGCTATAGCATCGGTATTATCTAATATCTGTTTACATAACTATTGTAAAACATAAGGGACTAATTAAATAATCAATGAACACTTACATTGTTGTTCCGGTAGAGCTAAAGATTGACATAGCGAATAAGCAATACAAGAGATAAGCAGGAATAAGAGAATGGACCCTCTCATATCTGAGAGAATAAAAAATATTGTCTTAACATAAACTTAAATAAGAAACATTCTTCAATCAATTGCCACCATTTCTGGAATCGACTAAATCCTATAGAATGCAATAGAAAAACTCAGCATTACTCTATGTGTCTAATGTAATGATAAAATCCACAGTAACATTGGATACAATTGACGTCAGTGGCGGATGATGCTACTTTCCCTGCGTGCAGCACGAACGTGACACTGTATATTCTCGTATCACTTATTATATTTAATTCTTTAATAACAGAATTAATTCAATAGGTTAATACTGTCGATATTTATTTTATCTAAGGGCAGATTTACATGTATTATTTATTGAACTTTATTTATGCGTTGATTTGTGATGACTTTTTTTTCGTTTTTCACTGTTTGAACTGATCTTATGCTTAACTATTTTTACACTTTTCTCAATCACTTTTCTCTGATGATTTAATTGTGGAAATAATTCTAAATAAAAAGGAATAAATGATTATTGAGTTTAATATAAAATATTTGTTAAATACGTTTAGAGCTTTCCAAAGCATTTAACGCTGCATTCATTTCAGCCTCTTGAATACTATGGCCTTCGCCTGTGGATAAACGCTGATCCCGAAAGTAAACAGCAACGACATAAACTCGAGTGTTTGTGGGGCCTTTAGACTCAATAACTCTGTTAAATAAATAATATCGATTTAATTAGAGATTAATTAAGGATTTAATATAAATATACACTATAAAATGGTATGTACTTATAAATAGGTATGTCGGGTTCGCCGCCATCGACGGACCGCAGCGTCAAACAGCACTGTTGGAGTTTGGATTTCGGGTCATTCCAATCCTGATTCATTATAAAGTCCTCTAATCGTGGGAAAAAACAGACCTCACAAAACACTTTACAAAATGTTAATCCTTTATCAACATAAAGTGCGCCTAAAAATGCTTCCAAAAGATCGGCGCGATCTTTCGTTTTCATCTCTCCTTTAGCATAATTGTAAATAGCAATTTGTGTCATTCCCAAATCGTCACACACAACCGCTTGAGTCTTGTTATTGACCAATGAACTCCGCAACAATGATAAATGTCCCTCGTGATGTTCAGGAAAAAATTTATATAAATATTCTGAAGCGACCAATTGAAGTACCGTATCACCGAGAAATTCCATTCGTTGATTTGAGCCTAATGTTAAGTTATTATATCCGACGCTTCTGTGAGTGAATGCACGTGCTAAAAGTCGAATATGAGTGAATTCGATTCCCGTGACGTCTTCAAATTTCTTCAGTTCCTTTAGTCGTGGAATGAGATCGATATAATGGCGATCGCCGTTTAACTCCTGTTGTTGTATCGGATGCGGGGGATAATTAACCCAAACATCGAGAAGCACCGGATTATCATTAAATAGAGTATTTGAAAATATGCGATCAGCGACTTCAATACCCCCGTCCAAGAAAAGCGAACCCATTAATGCCTCAAAGCAATTCGCCATCGCGTGTCGCAACTCCAAATCGTGGCACAAATCCGAACCGTGAGCGTATAGCATAAACTTATCCAATTGTAACTTTTTTGCTAATACTGCCAAATGTTGGTTTTGAACAATCGCGGCTCTGTACGTCGCTAAACCCCCCTCTTCTAACTCAGGAAACATAAAGTATAAATGAATGGATGAGAGAAATTCCACAACAGCATCGCCCAGAAATTCCAGACGTTCATTGTGATTGATATTTGAAGTCGTTTCCTCTCTGCACCCGAATCGCGACATAATTGTTATTAACATATTTATTCCACGTTTTCGCGTATTCAAAAAATGAACTCTCCTATCGCCATATTGAGGCTGACGAATTCCACAATTTGTAAGTGCATTTCGGGTATGATCGGGATTCGTACCGAAATTTTCCCGATACGATGGATGTGTCAACGCGAGTTGCAAGAGATACCGTTCGTTAAAGTCATAGCCGATTATTCTTTCCAAATATTGCAATGACTGATGGAATCGTAAATGACACACGAGTACGGGTACTATTAACGAATGTTGCACGACATCGCAGTGAAATCCCGTACTATAAAATCCTTTACTGCTAATAACAACGGTGACATCGCGTTTTAAATCGCTTTTCATTCGCATCTCCTGTAGTTTTTCCTCTTTTTGTAGGAGTGTCTGTCGATCGACAAACGAAACTTTCGGTTTATTCGCTAATAAATGTCTGAATTTAACGTAATCTCTCCATGCTTTTTGGTATTTGGGATTTCCCGCGTAACTCAATTGCGGCGGTCGAATCCCAAAATGAACAATAACAGGATATTGATTATCTAAGTTAGAGGCATCACTTTTGGTACCATCGACTTTTTCGTCGGTTTCCCGATCAATCTGATCGACTCTTAACGACGATGGTTTCATACCGGGATATGTGACAATCATACCTTTCAATTGTTTGGCATACTCTAACCAAACATCGTTGGGCATTGATTTGTATTCCGATAGTTTTTCGGGGTCAATAATCAATCGATTGATATTAATTAAATATTGAAGTACAACATTAAGTGACAGTAATTCTTTTCCGTCATCGTCCAATAAACGTGAAAACCGTGGAAAAAAGTGGAAACGCGGACATCCGTCGTCGCCATGAGCTTTCCAATTGAGATCGACTAATTCTAGTAATTCATTAAATACAAATGAAGTTATTAAATCCGATTCTTCAACCGTAAAATTCGTCGGAAATTTTTCTTCCTCAAAGTTTATTGTATATTCTATATTAAATCGAATCACTTTACACGGGGGTAAATTGGTTAATGGGAAATGAGAAAGTAATGAATATCCTTCGAATATAAAGTCATGACCATCGTGTGGAATCACAGTCGGGAATTTTAGGAAAAAGTTTGTGTGCGGAGATATCGATATACGGTAATGGAATAATCCATCTCTATTGTTACTGTTAGGATCACACGGGTTAATATGATCCTCTCCCGGATATATTCCGTGACGAATTCCCGAACGTCGCGCTTTAAGGCTGCACCGACATAATGGCCCATCATTCATCTGCAAATAGATGCCATTGTGTTACAGATTATCTCACAGGACCTGTCCATATCATTACCCTTATCATTTTTGTATAGATAAAAATGTTAAGAATTAATAGATATTTATATGTAACTGATAATAATTTTTAAGATAAGGAAAGATCATGTGAGATAATCTTTATATCAGTGTTAAGTAAACATATCGTTTCATTACCTCTCCCGGATCATTATACCATAACTCGTCGTGTAAACGCCACGGATGAGTTTTCTTACGCTGAAGTTCTTCATAAGCACTGTCTTCGCAATCATCACTGTCACTCGCACTGTCACTACACGAAGTGCCATCACTTTCTGATTCTAAATAAATAAATATTAAATAATAAACATGACAATTACCAAATAACCTATACTCACGTTGAAGTTTTGGCGGTCGGAGTTTGATTTTGCGCGGAGGGAATTCAAATGGTGTTTTCGAAGCCTTAACACGTGATGCTCTTTCCACTAAATCCGTCCGAAATTTATTCTTTAATTCTTTGAGACGATCCGTTCCGGTAGTGAATTCAGAATTATGACGTTTCGGCTCATAATAGAGATCCGCCGGTGAACACCGGAACCATTTGACGGGTTTAGTCACAACTTCTTCCACATCAATGCTCATCTCTTTTCGCGATGTTTTCGTTTCTGTTTTAACATCACTATTATTTTCTCGATTCTCACGTTCATTATTCGGTCCATTTGATGATGAATTTCTTTTCGATTCATTTTTCGTTTCATTTCTATTATTAGAATTATCTTTATTATACGGGTTATACCGTCGTTTATCCCTATCGTGACGTTTACGGGAATCATCATCATCATTAAAGTTTCTTTTTCTATCGTCGTAATTGCGGTTTGACTTTGAATTTGATTTAAATGAACGCGAATCGTTTCTCATCGGTGAACGTCTGTTATAATTACTTTTACGTGAATCATTAGAATTATGCGATTCTTTAGGATAATCATTTTTGTGGAATCTCTGCGATTGCGACGGCTGAGGACTCATTATTTGGGGATCGTAAATTTGAGGTATGAAAGTATTGTTATTTTGGACCATTTGAGACTGAAAATTATCATAATTATTGTTCCAAAAATGGTAATTTTGGTTTTGAGCGCCCATAGAATGAGTCATTTGATTAAATTGTGGTAAAAAATTTGTCTGTGGATATGAGAATGGCATTTGCGGTGTGAATGGCGATAGTGATGGCTGTGATGGCATTTGAGACGAATCAAATCCTTCAGATTGTGTATTTGAATGTCCCATCCCCTGATATGCTCCGAAAGTCCATTGTTGCGGCGAGAATTGTCGCGGTTCGTTAAATTGGGAATTCGGCCGTAACATTGCATTTGGATGCGTCCAATTGTTGTGTGATGTGTTTTTATTTGACATTTTATTGATTTATTTTATTTTATTTTATAAATAATAATGATAAAAGTGGTTTCATCCCAATCAAATGTAAATAAACAATAAATTATTACCATAAATAATGTTCGACGGGAGTGTAAACTACTGTTGTAGTGATTAATATATAAATATTTAAAAATGGATAATAAAGAGATATGACGAAATATTTGTATTACCTTAGGTTGTAACGCATGCACATGTTTATGTTACGTTATGATTACTTTTAGTTTGAATAACAAACGAAATGAAAATATAATTTAATGATTTTAATGATGAATTCAGAAGAGAATGGTGATGATAGAGGATTCTATTTTCAGGTATTATACTCATGAACCAACATAAATGATAATTTAAGTTCAATTAAATTCTTTTAGAGCGGTGATGACCTTCCATTTGAAGAGGACATTCTCCGTAACCGTTACTCTGTCAAACATTGGCTCAGATATATTCAACATAAAAAGGATGCGTCTGATGCCATTGTTAATATGATTTATGAGCGGTCACTTAAGGAATTGCCCGGAAGTTACAAGTTATGGTACGGGTATTTAAAGTTAAGGATTAAGCAATTAAAGGGCAAAATGATTATCGATCCGATGATTAAAGATGTGAATAATTGTTTTGAACGATCATTGGTGTTTATGCATAAAATGCCCCGCATTTGGATCGAGTACTGTCAATTCCTAACAAATCAATTTGAGATCACCAAAACGCGTCGGACCTTCGATCGCGCACTTCAGGCACTTCCGATCACACAGCACAACAGGATATGGACTCTTTACTTAAAGTTTATCAAAATGCATGATATTCCCGAAACTGCCATAAGAGTCTATAAACGATATCTTAAGTTACAACCCGAAGATGCTGAAGAATTTATTGAATATTTAATATCAGCCGATCGTTTGGATGATGCTTCTATAAAACTCTCGGAAATCGTTAATGATGATGATTTTATTTCAAAGAATGGTAAATCGAAACATGAATTATGGACTGATCTTTGCGAATTGATATGCAAAAATCCCGATAAAATACATTCCCTTAATGTTGACGCTATCATTCGTGAAGGTATTAAGAGATACACGGATCAACAGGGAAAACTGTGGAATTCCCTCGCGGAATATTACACGAGGAGCGGTCTCTTTGAGAAGGCGCGGAGTATATACGAAGAGGCGATTTTAAGTGTCATGACCATTAGAGACTTCTCACAGGTGTTTGATGCGTACGCTCAGAGTGAAGAGAAAATTATAAATGCTAAAATGGAAATGACATCATTTAATGAAGACGATGATACTGATTTAGAATTACGATTATCGCGATATGAACATTTAATTGAAAGACGACCGTTACTTTTGAATAGTGTTGCGTTACGACAAAACCCACATAATGTCGATGAATGGCATAAGCGTGTTAAGCTTCTCGAGGATAAACCCACTGAAGTAATAGATGTTTATACGGAAGCAGTACAAACAGTTGACCCGAAATTAGCAATTGGAAAGCTCCACACGCTTTGGGTTAATTTTGCCAAATTTTACGAAGAAAATGATCAAATAGAAGAGGCGAGAGAAATATTTGATAAATCAACTCAATCAGCGTTCGTCAAAGTTGAGGATTTAGCGACCGTATGGTGTGAATGGTCTGAAATGGAATTGAGACACCAGAATCATAAAAATGCATTGAAACTAATGCAAAGGGCCACCGCCGCACCACCAAAAAGAGCCGCTTATTATGACCAAAATGAACCGCCGCAATTTCGGGTTTATAAATCACTGAAATTATGGTCGATGTATGCCGATCTCGAAGAGAGTTTCGGTACTTTTAAATCGACAAAAGCTGTTTATGATAGAATTATCGATCTGAAAATTGCGACACCACAAATTGTCATTAATTACGGTCTGTTTCTTGAGGAAAACAATTATTATGAAGAAGCGTTTAAAGCATATGAAAAAGGAGTGTCTTTATTTAAATGGCCGAATGTTTACGATATTTGGAATACATATTTAACCAAATTCTTGAAACGTTACGGCGGAAGTAAATTGGAACGGATGAGAGACTTATTCGAACAGTGTCTTGAGGAATGTCCGCGGAAATATGCAAAACCTTTTTATTTATTATACGCTAAATGTGAAGAGGATTATGGATTAGCGAAACACGCCATGGAAATATACGATCGTTCCACAAATGCAATTCTTCCCGAAGAAATGTTCGAAATGTTTAATATTTACATTAAGAAAGCGGCGGAAATGTTCGGCGTTACATACACACGTCAAATATACGAAAAGTCTATTGAAATGCTACCGGATGAACAGTCACGTAACATGTGTTTACGGTTCGCGGATCTTGAGAGGAAATTAGGGGAAATTGACAGGGCACGGGCCATTTATGCCCATTGCAGCCAAATGTGCGACCCGAGAATTACGCAAAACTTTTGGATCACGTGGAAAGAGTTCGAGATTAAGCATGGCAATGAGGATACCATAAGGGAAATGCTCAGGATTAAGAGGAGTGTTCAGGCTATTTTCAATACTCAAGTTAATTTCATGTCCGCTCAAATGCTTGCCGCTGCCAATGCCGGTGCGAATGACAGGGAAACCACCAAAATGAGCGAATTGGAGAATAATGTTAATGCGTTAATTGAAGAAACTGCAAAAGAAAGCGTTAAAAAAGATTCGGTACTTTTCGTTAGAGGGGGTGTGACTGCCGCTGAGAGCGTTACGAATGTTATTGAGACAAAAACCACAAATCCCGATGAAATCGATATCGATGATGATGATGATGATGATGATGAAGGAGAGGATAATGACACTAATTTAAAAACAAATGTCAATGGTAAATATTATTTACTAATTTATTAATTGATAATAATACTTTAATTACAAAATAGAAATACAACAAAAGATGGTACCGCGAGAGGTGTTCGGAGATCTAAAGCCGGTTGATGATGATGACGATGAATAAAGAAATAAAGAAAATTACATATTTTCAATAATTTTACTGATATCACTGTGTATAGTGATGATTTCCTCCCGAAAGGGTTCACATAACGGAACTTTTTGCCTCTTCAATTTGATAATTCCGCTCTTTATTTTACTAATTGCTTTGAGTAATTGTTTATTATTGCCATTAAATGACTCATTTTCATTACTCTCATCACATTTTCGCGTCAAATCTTTCGATTGAATGTCAAGAGCCTCAACATTTTCCACTAAATTCGTACCCCAATTTTGTACATATTCCATTATCTCATTTTTGGTCAATAAACAATTCTGAAAATATATTAATGAAATTAATTTATTACTTAAATGATACTTTAAAATAAAAATCAAAGTCTTAGATAAACATTAAATATTTTACGTTTTCTTTAAGTTGAATTAATCCCAATTTAATCGTCGCTTTCATAAGGGGATTATTGCATAACTCTTGAATTAAATTTGTAAGTTTATAGTCTGTGAGTATATTCGAACGGAGACAGCATTGAATAAATGACGCTAACGATAAGCTTCGGATGAAAAAGTGCTGATGTTTATTCATTAGTCCAATAAAGAGAAACTTAAGATTATCGTAAAATTTATCCTCATATAAACAAATCTGAAATTTTTTCATAGAAATACAATGAATTAATTTAATGCATGTCAAAGCATACACCGGATTATTAAACAAATTTTTAATATATTGGAATTTCGCGAATATTTCCGTAAGTATTTCATCAGAGATAACGGAGAATACAATTATAAAAAATTCTAAAAATGCAATTGTAATACGATCATCGGTATCATTCAGTGATAATCCGAGTAATATTTGTGTCGATGATATACACATATTGTTAATTGACTCTTCAGTAAATATCTCATCATATGCCATCATTTTTGTTACGATTCTCAAATGATCGACCGGTACTTTATCACTGTGATTTATGGAATTAATCGCTGCGATAGTCATGTCTGATATGGGATCACACAGAGGCATATGACATGACAAATTCAAATGACAGTATATGCGGGGATTTGCTAATGGAGTAAATGTCTCCATAAATAATAATTTATGTTCATATTCAAGAAATGGCAAAATTTGGTCCAAAAGTGTCATCGCAGAGGTAAATCGAAAGTCATCGCACTGAACACAAATTTGCGTCAGTGTTAAACAGCGCTTTAAACACATTTCAGATGAACCGATTCGTATCAAAAAATACCAAACATCTGATGATAATAGACTCATGAAAATATGATCCGATAATAAATTTTCTAATAATAACTGTTCCAATATTGACAATTGTTCCGGTGTCAGCCGAAGAATGAAACAACAAATGTTGTAATATACGGTGTCGTATATACTCATTTCTCTGTAATAGAAAATTATATATAAAATCTTATAACAAATTTTAGTTAATTTCAATACTTCTGATTAATCACCACCATTAGAGGTAAACTCATTTGAGGTTCGCATTGCGGTAACAATTGGAATATGTGAGACAAAACGGATTGCGATTCATTTGATAGTGAATTGACGAACCAAATATTAAGACAATCGTCTGATAATGTCATTAACTTTCTTAATATTGTATTTAATAACAAAAGTGACAGAAAAGGTTTGTTTTGTAAATAATTCTCATTCATTATAATTTTATTGATGAATTCATTTTCATGTATTAAAATGGATAATTTCGAATCAATTGAAGCAAATAATTGATCGAAATCAATGGTGTCATTGCATTTTGAGTAAACCTAAAATTTTATGATTAATCAAAACAATTATTAGAAAATCATTTTTAATGCTCTTTTCATACCTCAAATGATGATATTAATTCATTAACAATACTTTCATTATGTTGAGACATGTCTGTGAATGACAAAATATTTTTTAATTTTTTAAATTCCCGAATAATTTAATCATTAAAATAAAATATTTTAAATTTCTTTAAAATGTTTCAATTCGTATGTTTACATCAATTTTGGCGCATTTTATTTTCTAATTTTTATGTACATAAATAACGAGAATATTAATGATTATTTTATGGTTTTATTTAAACGGTCGATGAATATAAAAGGGAATAACAAATGCGTTACATGAATTGACGTTAATTATTGTTTACCCTTTTAGAGTTTAATTCTATAACCGTTTCCGCCGTTTCACATCCTCTTTCTTATGTTTGGATCACTCCAAACATTGATTTGCATTAATATTAAAATAAATCGCAATTAATTCATAATGACAAAGGTATGTGATTATTTGAATTATATTAAAATATTAAATATAAATTCGGGAATATATATGAGCACAAAATGAGTCGATAATTGCGCAGCAATGATATGTATTTATTAAATTATCACTGAACATGTGGCATTTAACATTTTAATACTAACGTAAAGCATGTATCCTTAGGCCGGTTTCGTTAAAGTGGTGAAAAATAAGGCATACTTTAAGCGTTTTCAGGTGAAGTTCAAGAGGCGAAGAGGTGATTATAGCATTTGTCACGTGATAATTTACTAATTGAATGAATTAATTGTGAATTCAGAGGGAAAAACAGATTATTATGCGCGCCGACGTTTGGTCGTTCAGGACAAGAATAAGTATAACACTCCGAAGTACCGGATGATCGTGCGTTTCACTAACAAAGACATCACGTGTCAAATTGCGTACGCGAAAATTGAAGGTGATGTGACCGTTTGTGCCGCATACGCTCACGAATTACCGTCGTATGGTGTTAAAGTGGGACTTACCAATTATGCAGCTGCGTATTGTACGGGACTGTTATTGGCACGTCGGGTAAGTTAAGAGTACCGTCATACTTCTCTATAGTGAATTAATTAAATATATTACTTTCTGTAAAGTTATTGAAGAAGTTTGGTTTGGATGAGATATATAAAGGTGCAGAGTCAGTTACGGGGGAACAGTATAATGTCGAAGATATCGAAGGAAAACCGGGAGCGTTCAGAGCATATTTGGACGTAGGATTAGCACGTACCACCACCGGTGCACGCATTTTCGGAGCAATGAAAGGCGCGGCCGATGGTGGAATCGATATCCCGCACAGTAATAAACGATTCCCCGGATACGATAGTGAATCGAAAGAGTTCAGTGCCGAAATCCATAGAAACCATATATTTGGACAGCACGTGGCGGATTACATGAGGACACTTATGGAGGAGGATGAAGACGCGTATAAAAAACAGTTTTCCAAATTCATTAGATTGGGGATTACGCCCGACGAAGTGAGTCATGCAATTTTCTAGAGTATTTATTAATTTCAATGTTCTAATAGTTGGAGGGGATTTACACGAAAGCGCATTCGGCCATCAGAGCCGATCCGCAACGAAAACCCATACAACCCAAAAAGGATGGCGTTAAGAAGAGATGGAACCTTAAGAAAGCACCGCATCACGCGCGAAAGAATAAAATTGCACAGAAGAAGAAAGCAGTTATTGAGAAACTCGATGCGGGCACTGATTAAGTTGTTTCGATGTTATGACGAAATAAATTGAATTAATAGAACATTTTAAAAATGATTTTTTAATTATGAAAATCGAAATATATTTTGTAATAATTACAACATAAAAGGCATAATGTAAAGGGTGGTAAAAAGCGTACACAATTAATAGCATTACTTCCAACTTTAACACTGTAGACATAAGGCACAAGAGGAAGACATTCCACTTTGAGATATATTTATATGGCTAAAGCATAACGCAATGTCTACAATGTTTAAGTACTCATAAAAGATAATGCGATATATCATTTGCATCTAATTAAGTGTCAGGGGTATTGATCCTGAAATGGTACTTTGATTTGGATGATGGACACATTCAACACCATTTCGCCATATAATTAAAATCATTAAATAATGTTTGTTCTTTTGCGGAAAGAGTTCGCGACTCTTTAGGGGGGCTCAGAATTGGTTTTTCAGAGGTGAATTCTTCATCAAAATTAGTAACATCTTCGGGTGACCGCTTAAATAATAAATATTAATAGAAATTATATAAATCCTAAATGTTTCAACTTACCACTGTTGGAACAAACGGCGGTTTAACTTTCCGCGCGAGTAAATCATCCCAATGTATATGCTATGAAATTATTGTTTTTAATTAATTTTAATTGATTTTAATTGTTTTTAATTGTTTTTAATTAATTTTAATTAATTTTAATTAATTTTAATTGTTTTTAATTATTTTCAATTTCATTAATTACCCTGAAAAGTGCCTGTTTCTTAACATCTTCAGCATCTCTTTCACTCGACCCGAGTCTTCGTTCCGGGTTTTTGCGCAAAAGCTTTAGATCGGTAAAAATTATATTAAAGTTATACATTTACAAATATATTTACAATAAATAAATAATTACCCGTCTCATAATAGCAACAGCCTCAAGAGACAAAAATCGAGGATATCGTACTTCATCATTGACAATACTATCAAATACTTCTTCTTCATCATCACCCGGAAATGGCGACTAAAATTACAAATTAATTAATAAAAAGTAAACAGAAACAATAATAAATGTATAAAATGCAAAGTGAATGGACAAACCTCTCCGACGAGCATTTCAAAGATGAGTACGCCAAAACCCCACCAATCGACTGCTCTTGTGTAAGATGTTTCGGTTAATACTTCGGGAGCCAAAAATTCGGGAGTTCCGCAAAATGTTCCGGTTCTGTCGCAATATCCAATTCCTTCTTTACATAAACCAAAATCTGCTATTTTCACATATCCCTGAGCGTCGAGTAACAAATTATCGAGTTTCAAATCTCTGTAATTATATTTAAGATTTAATTAAAATTAATTTTAATAATACACCATTACCGGTAAACAATTTTATTTTGATGTAAATACTGAAGCCCCAACACAACACATGCACCATAAAATGTCGTTCGCGGCTCTGAGAATATATCATTATGAATATGCATCATAAGATCGCCTCCGCATGCATATTCCATAACAAAACACACGTGCAAATTCGTTTGAAAACACGCGAATAGATTAACAAGAAATGGATGACGGACGTTCGTAGCGATTTCAAATATTCTCTTTTCTGCCATTAAACTTTCGACCTCATCTCTCGCTATTATATCACCCTTTTTTAGTGCTTTAATTGCGAAATATTCTCCCGTATTTTTATATTTGCTTAAAATAACCTAAAAGCAATAGATCATTATGAATTACATAATACAGTAGAAATTATACAGGACAAACCTTTCCGAAATGACCTCTCCCGAGAACGCTGATAAATTCAAAATTATCTAACATAATACCAGCGGTGGTCATAACTTTGTTGTTCATATTTTGTTCGTCATCAGGCAATTCAATTATAGGCTCAGGTCCTGGAGAATAGCGAATTTGCAGCTGACTAATTTCAACATCATCCATAGAATGAATACTGTGACGCTGATAATTTGGTACGATACCCGCCGATGGAGGTTCACTTACGGTAGGACTTGACATTGGGTCGGGTGATAGTGAAATGTCATGCAAAAAGTCGAATTTGTGAAGTGCCGTACCAATTTGTGTATCATCATTAGAAAATTCAGATTTATTTACATAAGGAACATACTTATTTGTTTCTTGAGGTGAATCGTCGGGTAAAGATTGAGATTTAATGAGCTTTTCAATTCTATTATCATGGGTTATCACATCATTATTAGTCTTAATAGAAACTGCCGGACTCGGGGAGGATATGTTTTGCTCGGACGACGCCTGTGGTATCGACCGTTTCATAAGCCTACCCCAAGTGGCGACGTTTATATTCATTTGGTTCGGACGGAGAAAATTCTTTCCCTTATGACGAAATAGCTTTTGCCGTTGTAATTTGGGTTTTCGCGAAATCATCGGATTCAAAAATTTAATCTCTGCAAAAAGTATTCCCTGAGGTTCCAAATGCAACGCAATTCCGTGGCGATTATCCTCAATAAACTCCTCTAAACGCAAGAATTTCACGGCACAGAGTGACCTCCAATCGTGCCAATATATTTGTATTTCGAGCTCTTTACTCCGGTCCAATTCGAGGCTAAAACGCTGGTCCCACGCCTTTTGGCTGCACAATTTCCATGTCGTTTGACCGACGGAAATATTATCTAATTTAAGGACCGCCATAATTTCATTGTTTGTCTCGTCTTTAATCGAATACGAACGCGAAGACGTACGTCCCAATCCTTTGCTCGTGACCCTCACGAGACTTCTCAAATCGCCCGGACTCGATGAGTTATCTTTGGTTCGAGAACGTCCGGGAACATCTTCCAATAGTCCCTGACAACCGATGAGTCTCACTTCGAGATTTCCCGTCACTGCTGCCGGTTTGGATATTGTTGTGGGAGTACTCATCTGCAACGAGTCTTTGACTCCACTGTAGGGGTGTATCGTCGGCGAATATATTGTTGTATTAGCAGATTGACTATTGTCTAATTCTGTTTTCAAAAGGACAGATTTGGGCGAACCCATCGGTAACTGCTGCCGGCACATTTCGAGTGCTTTCCTCAGTATATCCACTTTTTGGCTCGACTCTAACAGACTCGACTGTGCTTCTGCCAGAGCTTTCTTATCGGTAATCTTAGAACTTTGAAGCAGTTTAATCACATTCTTAGCACCATCGACGACAGCGCATTCAACCTTAAGGCGGTGTCTCAGCTCTTCGGTGCGCACCTCCAGTGGTGACATAATCTCAGGTAATTTGGTATTGTCTTTGTTTATAAAACTTTGATCATTATTAATACAGTATTCAGTGTCCTCTTTATGCTTCACTCTCATGATCATCATTCTGATATACTCGATCTTAGCTTTGGCATCGGAGAACATCTGTTGTGCCTCTGCGAGTAATTTGCGGTCTTTGGATGAACCCCCGGTATACATGAGGATCATATTCTCAGCGCCGTGTTTAACTTTCATCTCTATATTGAGTTGTTTCTCGAGTGAGAGAAGTCTCTGTTGAGCGGCCGATAGTGGCGGTGCATTCTCTTCGCCATCTTCGCGATCAGATGATGATGCATCGCCGATGTCAGTAGCGGCAGCGTCTTCATCGTGATTCACCACAATATGAGCATTTAATTCTTGTAAATCGATTTGCAATTCGTTTAGCTTTAAATTAGCTTTTTTCACGATACTATTGACATTTGAAAGGCTCTTTTTGTCGGTGGTGACACGCCGCAGATTCTCCGCACCCTCTTTAATCTTCAACTCCTTCCGAATCTCTTCTTTGACCACTCTTTTCAATTCTTTGAGTCGCAACTGAAGGTCAGTATCGGTCAAATCCTGTGGGAGACCATACTTTAAGCTCAGTTCATGATATGGCATCTGATTCATGATGCTTAACGATTAACGTAATTCTGTTATATTCAAATAAATCATAAATAAATAATCAATAAATTCATATAAAATTTACATTAACGAATCAATCACCTGATTTATTATTGAGTTTTGCGGGTTTTGAGAAACTAAATTCAAATTAATTAAATAAAATTAAAATTTTCGGGTAAATAAATCGCTAATAATATAAACATAATTGTAAATTAACATTTCAAAAAGTAAAAGATAATATCATAGGTTTAGAGCTGCCATTACATTACATAAAACTAAATATAACAAACAAATCATTATGCATCCGCCATACGAATGGGAATGTACGATTGTGTCACGATAGGGATTCACGTATATGTGTGTGATTATGGTGTGCGCCAATAGAGTGTGGTAATGGTATGTGCCAATAGAGTGTGGTAATGGCATTCCTATGGCCTAATCATGCAAAAAGTATTTTGTATGTGATTTCGATAATGAAAGAGGTTCAGTGTAATATGAAGAAATGTCTTTTGATTTAATGGGATTGTAATGGTGTCTCATACATGTACTAAGAGATTACTCTTTATAATGCTATTAGAAGCACATTTACCTAAATGATTGTATCAATTTATTACCTCATCACTGCCTCATCACTGCAATGGGAATGGGGATGCTCATTTGGGTTTACTATATATGGACAGACGCATTTAAATGACGCGGTTTGGGATGACACATTTAATAATGTATCCGTTTATTTCCTTAAATGCGTGAATGTTATTCTCTGAGGGATACCATTGCATAAACCATGCCATATTATACCGTACCATACTATGCCATACCATACTATGCCATACTATACTATGTCATACTATACCATACCATGCTATACCATACCATACCATACTATACCATACTATAATGTTAATTATGTGATTATTCAAGAATTTTACATTACAAATCGATTACTTTAATTTGAAATTCTTAAATCAATTCGATTAACTTTTACCACGATACACGATAACTCACTTTAACTCTATTAAACTACTCTTTCCTTAAATAAGTTTGACGAATATGATACGAGAGGATAAAAATAAATATTAATTTAATAAATTCAATGGGAATAAATGGATATTGAAAATTTTCTGATGTGTAAAATCTTAAAGTATCGGAATTCACAAAAATGCAATTTACATTTTTTATCACATTATTATAGTTATAATATAAGTTTAGAACATAATACATGTTCGACCTGAGATATCAGTAAACTTCAGTCGTCAATAAAATTTATTTATTGAAAAAATCGGGTTTTTTTGATTGAGTAATCGTTCATTGTTCTTTAATAGAAACTTTCATGAGTTAGTGTCTCGGAACGCATTATAACGCAGTTTTGCACAAGAATTGAATATCAATTGTATAGATAAAATCTTTAAGTACCATTTATTCTAATACGTCGGGCGTCGGATCACGGGGGAGGGTCTTAACGCTTCTATTTTTTCGTATCGATTTCATTGTTTTCATTAAATCGTAAAAACCTATACTTTTTTCTGACTAAATTTAGGTACGAGTGTATATCAATGTATATATGAGTCAATGTATATATGTATATATGTATATATATATCATCAGGTATAATCATCTGAACATCTCAATGCATGAAAATTCGTATTTTTATCCTTTCAAATATCACTGTGAAACTTCGGGTGTCAAAATATGATCATTATATGAATAATTAACAATGTTTATACACCGGTATTATAATGTTTAGTGCTTAAGAGTGCTCATTTTTCATTTTTTTTTGTAAAATGCATAATTTTTTTTGGCATAAAACGGTTTAATTTATAAAAATTTTTGTTAATTATGGTTATTGAAATGTGTAAAGAAAATAGAATAAAAAAGAAA
Source organism: Hypochthonius rufulus (assembly GCA_000988845.1). NCBI lineage: Eukaryota > Metazoa > Arthropoda > Arachnida > Sarcoptiformes > Hypochthoniidae > Hypochthonius > Hypochthonius rufulus. The sequence goes on from LBFL01021510.1 coordinate 18,963, forward strand.
ATCAAAGTGCAAAATAAACGAGGTTAGAGTGTAATTTTTTTAAATTCGGGACTAAAAAATATTTTTAAAAATAAACGTTAAATTTCTTGATTGATTATTTGTTTCAAAAATTAAAAAAATCCTTTAAACTACTTTTTGGTATACAGATTTTGATGTACATCCACAAAAATGGAAAATACAAATATATTTTACGATGCATTTTTTAAAAATATGCCAAAAGAAATAAAAATATTTGTATCAAATTTTTGCCATTAAATGAGATGCTATGATAATAAGTCAAAGAAACTTTTTATTTTAATACAATAAAATACATAAAATTATTATTACACTTAATTTAATACCATTTTTAATACTATTAACCAAAAATACCGTTAAATCGCGCGTATACCGGACACTTAAAATTTGACGAAACCCTATGCCATAATGAAACAAAACCTGA